>JAATJX010004841.1:0-11457 GCA_028641955.1 Protonibea diacanthus | reverse complement strand
TATATATATATATAAATAACGGAATATATATATATACTTGCGATTAAACTTAACACCTAAAGAAAAAATCTTAACACGTCAAAAAGAAAAAAAAAGAGGGGAAAGGGAAAGTATGTCGAAAGAAATGCCATTATGGCTCAGAAGGAAACAGCTTACAGCCAATTACTGGCTAAACCAGGACACAGTGAAGATCATCCATCAAAGAAAGTTTTGGGTGGGTCAGTGAGGGTATAGCAGCCTGAAAAAGCAGACGAAGTTGCTAAGGAGGCAGCAAAGAAAGAGGAGGTGGAAATGAAAGTGGAACCAACATTGAAAGAACCAGGAAAAGGGGAGACATTTATATAAATTACAAAGTTTAGCAGGAGAGGTAGGATGTTATGGAGACAATAGAATAAAACAAGTAATCATAAGCAGAATAAGAACAGGGCGCAGTAAATTGAATAACACACTTAAGATAATAGGAAAACATCCAACTGGTAAGTGTAGCTGTGGGGAGAGTTGTGATTACAGTGTCTCCTAGATATGAAAGAGAGAGGGAAATGATAATTATAGTGTTGCAGAAGGCAGGAATAGGGAAAAATATTTTCAAGAATATGAAGTAGAAGTAGGTCGACATGATGCTTTTATTCTGAAAAACAGAGCGGAAGTGCGTTCTGTTGCCGCCTCTGAACAGGCAAGAAGTGGGACACAAGTTAAGAAAGCAACTTAAAAAAAAAAATCATCTCGACACACGACAAAATGGACAACGTTTGTATCGACAGTTTGATCCTGAAGCTCCACGATGTGAACGCGGTGAAGTTTGGAGAGTACAAGCTGAAGAGCGGCATGATGACACCCATTTACATCGACCTGAGGGTGCTCGTGTCCTACCCTGCGCTCATGAACCAGGTAAACACGTGCTGTCCTCCCTCGCCGTGGTGAACGGCGTCCAGCGGGACTTTAAACAACACGTGAAACAGTCTCTAGCTGCGTTATCCAAAGACACGGTGTTGGTAGTACTCCCGTGTTAAAGTGAGGTGTGTTTTTAATCAACAGTCACTAATGGCTTGAACATAGTCACTGAACACGCACTTCTCCATGAGCAGCAGCAACAGCGTGTGTCTGTATGTATATATGTATAGTATAATGCAGTCTAGTCTCTTCTTACAGTGTCAGCAACATTGGACATTATCACACTAATAAGTAAGAAGTGTTGATACTGCTCTTAATTCAGGTGACTTACATAAGGTTAGGATTATGTAAGGTTCGTGTTAAGGTAGGTCTCACCAAAATACTTTATGGTTGTCAGTAGAAAGGTTCAAACTACTCCTCAACAACCATTTTACAGAGTTTACACATCGTCATGGACATTAAACGTGTTAAATCTTGTAAGCATTGTGATAAAAGTGTTAGGACTGCCAGGGCCTTGTTGAGGGCTTTCATGGCCCTCAACATGTTTGTGGTCAACAAATCACATACATCACTAATAACTGAATGAACAGACACACACACAAGAGAAGCTCACAGGAGAAATTTTGACATGAAATACTACAGTAAACATACAATGATGTCATGCCAATGATGCTAATCAAGATGACATTATAAAATAAATAAGAAAAATAAATGAGAAAGTTGGCCTAGAAATAGATTTTGTTTGGATTTGTCAGATTTTTCTCATCATGTCGGAGGTGCTGTGGTCACACACATTATAATTTATTGTAAGTGAATATTTACTGAAGGCTACAAAGGCAGTTCAACGACATGAGGGAGAGACGCTGTACTGCTGCACGAAGAGCTGCTGAAGGTTTTCACAGATATACTGCAGGCAAAGTTGTTTTTTCACACATGTAGCACGCATGAGATTTTCCGCGTAAGAGTAGGCGCTCCCTGAGCAAGTCAGTCAAGTTTGAGGGGCGAGCAACATTGGAAGTCACAGTGAATGTGGCCCTAAACATCCACGTAAACTTCTCATGAGGACTACCGTGTGCCTTGTTTTATCACGTAACACTGCCACATTAATATCCTGACATTCATTTTTTTTTTCTTGTTTTATGTGCAGGTCTCAAGTCTCATCTACCAGCGAGTGCAAGATGAGGGGCTACAGTTTGACTCAGTGTGTGGGGTCCCATACACAGCCCTGCCATTGGCCACCATCATCTGTTCTAGACATGAACTGCCCATGCTGATCAGACGAAAGGAAGCCAAAGATTATGGTTGGTAACTGGAAGGCTAGACAAAGTTTATTTATCTAGTATTGATCTTGGAGTTGTTTGTTAGAAACTTCATCATGATGGAAACAGAGGGTAAATGACCTGTGTTAAACAGCAACATGTAAGACTACTCTTGCATATTTAGTTCACCCAAAATATGCCAGTAATATGTATGTTGTTGCTGCTGCTTGACTTTTTGAGATCAGCATTAATCACGGATGGGTACGACAGCTACATACATTTTGAGTGAAGTATTCCTTATTCTTTGAAGGAGTCTCTTGTAGCATGCCACAGTAGGGGTGTTAGACGGGGTTGAACGTGTGTCTGGAGGTCACTGCAAGGGCAGAATTGTATGTTTTAGTTGTGACTGACTTCTCTCAGTGAGATACAGCACAGCTGACTGTGTGTAGGAAAGCAGGCACCATTTTGATCCTTACCATGGTCACTGAGGTCAGAGGATAGGACTGTCTCACTCCCTAGACACTAAAAGGTTAAACCTATTCCCTTGTTTTTAGACAATAAATAACCAGTTGGTAAATACTACTATGGCACTGAATTTTACCCGTTATGACTCTTTGATGCCATAAGGAGCTCCTGCTCTCTATGGGGCAGTTTTGGTCACATGTCTCAGCTGGTTGTAGATAATTGTATTCTTTCCTATATAAACAAACAGTGGACATTGACCTGATGCAAAGCTCTTTGTCACTCATAGACTTTGCTACAGCCCTTCAAATCTGACGATACATTCCTAGAAAATCACTTAAGTCTTGAAGGTGGACTTTCTCACTCTCCCCGTACTCATGAATTAGCTGTGTCAGAAACAGCTGTGTCAGAAACCTTTGCTCCACCGGAAAGTGACTTCACTAATAAGGATTTGCATCAGAGTGAAAGTGATGCAATAATTGTCAATTTGTGTTATGTAACCCTGCCAGGAACCAAGCGTCTGGTGGAGGGCTCATTCCGTGAGGGGGATACATGTCTTATCATTGAGGATACGGTGACCAGTGGCAGCAGCATCCTGGAGACTGCTGAAGTGCTCTACAAAGGAGGACTGAAGGTGCAGTATCAAAATGGGTTATATTAGGGATGATAATCCAACATGGATGTTTTTTTTGAATGATCACTGTGAAGGTGGTAGAAGCCCACTAAGTGCAGTAGTTCCTTTTGTAAACAACAACCATCTTATAAACCTGGACACGATCGTAACTGTCTGTCGAAATCTTAATTTGTTTAAGGTGACGGACGCCATAGTACTAATGGACAGAGAGCAAGGCGGCGTAGAGATGTTGGCTTCTCATGGAATCAAACTCCATCCCATCATCTCCATGTTCAAATTGCTCAACGTGCTGCTGGCAGCCGAACGCATCGACGCCCAAACCGCCCAGAGTGTTCGCAAGTTCATCCTGGACAACAACACTTTCAGGTACGAGATGCAGATAAGACAGTGTTACAGTGTTAGTGTATGTCTTTTAAATCAGATTGATGTACCAGTAGCCCGATTTTTTTTTTTTTTTTTTTTTTTTTATAGAAATGGGTGGGTGGGGTCATTTAGATCTATAAATTCTCTTTGTCTTTGCATTTTATAATATAAAATCTCTAAACTCTTTCAGCCCCAAGGAGAAGAATGGCAGTGATGCCCCCGCCACCAAGAAGCCATGTGTGGAACAGAATGTGGAGCTGAGCTATGCAAACCGAGCCACATTACCAAGTATGAAGTCTTTCAACTAGCTCAAATGGTCCAGGACTACTATGTATATAATATCAAATACTTTCCATTCTTTGTCCTGGGGGTTTGATTTTCAGTCAACATTTTAGACATTTTGTTAAGAGACTGCCATTTTTAAATG
Organism: Protonibea diacanthus; assembly: GCA_028641955.1. NCBI lineage: Eukaryota > Metazoa > Chordata > Actinopteri > Sciaenidae > Protonibea > Protonibea diacanthus. The sequence continues at coordinate 7,421 of JAATJX010004841.1, read as the reverse complement.
GTGACTATTGCATTTCAAAGCTCTTCATCCAGTGTCTCCTTCCTAACGTCTGCAGATATTCACCCTCTGGCATCAAAGCTGCTGAGGATCATGGAGGAGAAGAAGTCTAACCTCTGTGTGTCTGCTGATGTGATGAGCAGCGAGGAGCTACTTCAGCTGGCCGACTCTTTAGGTCCGAGCATCTGCCTGCTGAAGACCCATGTAGACATCCTAAAGGTTGGTGTTAAACCAGTCCATATTTTCCAAGAAGACTGTTGTCGGAGCAAACAGTTTAATGTTATTCACATGTCTGCTAACAGGACTACACAGCAGCCTTCAGCCAGAAACTGCAGGCTTTGGCTGAGAAGCACAACTTCCTCATCTTTGAAGATCGCAAGTTTGCTGACATTGGGAACACAGTGAAGCATCAGTATGAAGGTGAGAAGATTGAACACATTTTTGTTTGTTCATTCCAAATCTTTGTCAGTTTTTTCTTGTAGCTCAACTGTGTGTTTGTGCATCTAATCTATTTCCCAGGTGGTTTGTACCAGATCTCATCTTGGTCCCACATAGTGAATGCCCATGCGGTACCAGGGCCCGGGGTTGTGAAGGGTCTGAGTGCTGTAGGAAAGCCTCTGGGCCGAGGCTGTTTGCTCATAGCACAGATGAGCTCCCAGGGGTCACTGGCTACTGGTGAATACACTAACGCTGTGGTAAGCACGTTAAGCAATCTGCAAGTTTACTCACTTAGGGTTAGCAGTTGATACTTCTTTAACTGTGCTTTCTCCGTTTACAGTTGCAGATGGCAGAGGAGCAGTCAGACTTTGTGATTGGGTTTATCTGTGGCTCTAAGATCAGCAAGAGACCAGAGTTCATCCACATGACCCCTGGAGTACAGATGCAGGCTGGAGGTAAATTTGATTACATTTTGTTTAGAAGTTTAGATTTACATTTAATTAAAAAATCTTTGAAATTGTGTTTTTAAAAGGCAGATTCTGCCCTATTAAATGCTCATACACATACATAGATGAATATGTACACGTTACATCTTTAATGTTATGAATCTGTGATGTCCTTGAGTTTTAGGAGTACATTTTAGATGCATTTTAAGTTATAATGTGCTTATATTTATTTTAGTCCCATAAATGTTGGACATTATTTATGAGGGATATCATTTCACACAGTTCAGGTGATGAGGATGCAAACTTCGTCTGATTAAAACTGGGAGTCAGAGCTTAAACCTCATTATTTCACTCTTTCTGTCTAAATACAAGGTGTGCTGCCTTAAGTGCTGTGGGATTATTTTCCTGTTGGTGATTGATCTTTGATGCGAAAACCTTTCAGTCTGCTCCTTTTTGTTGTTGTGACGTGTCTTCACCACAAGGAGGAGCTGTAGTACAAGAAATGATTGCTGTGAATCAAGTCCTCCACACAGTCCTCAAAAACCTCCCTCTTTCTCTGTCTCTCCTCCTCACCCATTCCTCCCACCTCCCTGTGTCTGCCTCTCTTCCAGGTGATGTGTTGGGCCAGCAGTACTCCACTCCAGAGGAAGTCCTCTACAACAAAGGCTCTGATGTCATCATCGTCGGCCGGGGTATCCTTGAGGCTCCTGATAGGCTGAAAGCTGCTGAGTCATACAGAAAGTCAGGCTGGGAAGCGTACACAAAGAGACTGGGCCGGTGTGAGCAATAGGAGCTCTGGAGCCGTATCTCTGTTACTACGCCCAATGTGAAATTTAAGCCTTCACTAACTGTAATACGGACCTCTGCCGATGACCTGGAAGAATTTTCATTTTATTTTTTATATTTTCAAGGAGCCCTCTTGTGCACATAGTCATATACATAGAATCATTTGTAGACACACCACACTGCCGCATCCAAATGCACTGTTCTTACACAACCATGTGGTTCATTAAGTTTTTAACCTGGCGGGTGTGGGGGACCGGACGCTGCTGCTGAACATATCTGCTCTGTCCTATTAATAAGCAGCTTTTTAATGTATTCCTCCGATTCCCTCCTCTTGTATAGTGCACAACTTGACCTTTAGATAAAATGGTTCCAGTGTTTCTTTCTTTGAGTTCATTCCACCTGTCCAGGTCGAACCGTGCAGAGTTTATAATAGCTAGTTTACAATTAGGTGGCTGCTAAACTCTTGACGTAGCCAGAGGATTTGTTTGTTAAAGCAGGAAGACAAGGTGTCATTCCCTGGACAAAGACTACTGCTTCAAGTCAAGGTGAAGCTTTTCTTTGTCACAAATCCACCATTCCTGCGTATGTTGAAATACTAGTCCAGGATTTGTAGTAGAAATAACAGAGGGTACAAAATAGTTTTTAATTGTTATGGAATTGTTTGGATTGAAATTCAGGGCATGTTCCAGCACACAGCTCCAGCGATTGATCAATCTTTTTTGTGGATCACTTTTCACAAGATCACAGACAGCTAGTTTCTTCTAGTCATACATGTTGAGCTCTGGCTTCTTCAGTATCAGTATTGAGTTGATTTTAAACTTGTATGTACATTAGGTTCATTTCATAGCAAGTGGAAGAACCTGGTCAGGCACAGATTAGTAATAGATGACAATATTTGACTGTTTTGACGATGCTTTTTAAACAGTAACACTTAACACTGTGAATCGCTTACAGAATGATGTCTTATGATTTGCCTGATGGATTTCAATCCCCTGCTTTATTTTTCAGCAGAAGCAGTTGTGGAATGAGTTTGAGTCATCAGTGCGGAGCGTCTCACATTCTTTAAAATGACAAGATGAGTCGCACACAGCTGTCTTAAGTCTGATGTCTGCCGTCCATGTTGCTTAACACAAAATAAGAAGTGCTGACATGAGGCATTTTTTTAAAAAGGGATATGAATTCAGTTATGATGTGACCTAATCAGCGATCCCACAGAGCCAGTCTACAGGTTGTTTTTTCATTGTTTATCAACTGTCTCCAAAAAGAAAGTTGATAAACGAGTTTTGTTAAGATAGAGAATTATCTTCAGGTTGTTACAACTGCCTGTAAATGCTGACTGCAGTTGAATTTTGTAAACAGCGTGTCCTGGAGCAATTGGCAGTTGTGCTATTTAGTAACAGGCTCATGCAATAAAATGACCTCAAGGTATTGTGGCTGATGATGTTGATTTTTAAACGTTAACTCTCTTCTCTTACAGTGACCTTGTTTAGCTGTTCCCTCCATGTGCTTTTCTTTAGACTAAAATAAGAAATGGGGTCTTTTCATAAAGTCAAACAAAAGAAATAAATCTATGGTGAAAACCATTCTTTCCGAGTTTTATTGCTACCCTACTTTACATAGGGAATTGCTGTGATATTATACTGCTGTGTAGGTGGACTGAAAATTAACCTTTGTAGCAGAGGTAAGTCTGCTGAGCTGTGAAGTATGAATTAAAACAAATTGCTTAACAGTGAGTCGCAACTGAATTTCAGTTTAAAGCAGTCAGTCAAATAAACACAAATATGGTCAATGTGAATCTTGTGTCTGTTTCTGGATTTGGATCTAAAGATTTCTCCATAGAGTTCTTCACAGCTGTGAAGTACTGTGTGGTCTTGATTAACTGCAACCGATCATTAAATGTGCATTTATTTCCTTTTAAAGGTCCAGTGTGTAGATTTTAGTGTTGTCTGTAGTTGGTGATAAGCAACTGCCTTCCCCAGCTTCCCATTCCCAGTATGTAGTAGAAACTACAGTGGCTGTAGAAACATGGAGTTTAAACATGGCAGACAGAGAGGGCCCACAAACATCTGTAGATATAAAACGCTCATTCTAAGTCCCAAAAACATAATGATTCTTATATTTTCAGGTGATGATACACTCAAAACATACTTCCTGCTCTATTCCTTAAATTTGACACACTGGAGCTTTTAAATCATCTATAGATGGGTTTGTCAATAATGTGTTTATTATATGTTTTACTGTTCTTTCATATCTGACATTTCATTGACTTTCTATTTAAACTTTCGTCTTTGGATTGTGCCTCAATAAAATTTGTACATTTGTGAAACAGAATGGTCAAAAACTGAACCATCGAGCACAGAGATATCCTGACTTTTAATCCTTGGTATTAGTCAAGCATGGATCCTTCAGTTACCATAATGCAACTCAACTGGATGCTTTAATAGATCTTTCCTGCCTGTTATGCGCTTTCATGCTCTCCTGTTTCAATGCAGGTTTTCCGGTTTCTAAAGCTTGATTTAAGATAACCCTGATGACGTCATCAGAGTTATTTTTCAGACATGACAAATTAGCGGAGTGTGTCTTTAATTTAAAGACATGCAATAAGTTTGCAGGAGAAGAAGTCCAACCCACCGAGCAATGACAAGCTTTGATTGGCCAGCTATCATTGTATGAAACAGCTTCTGTTTTAGCACTTTATTAATCCTGCATGTGGAAACTTTTTTGAAAAATGCTTTTTCAGTTTCTTTTTTTCATCACACACAGGCTTGAACACACACACACAGAGAGAGAGAGAGAGAGACTCACACGCAGACATGCATCAGTGGAGAGAATGACCGGGCTGCTGCATATTCGGAGCTCCAAGCAATTGAGGGTCCGGTGTTTCTGAGCTAGAACCGACCACCCTTTGGTTCCTAAGCAAACTCCCGATACGGACTGAGTTGCCGCTTCCATTGAGTTGGCTGCTTTCATAATCATTTTGTTTCATCATTAATATTTTTAACCAATAGTTTTCTGTATTCCCTCTCATATAGATATACCCAGTCACACTAAATTAGAACTTCTTGCTTTTATAGCCAAAAATATTACCACACAGAGTTGCACCAACTCCACAAATTGCCTTTATGTTATTAATTCAGGCGTTGATGCTCTGATTTCCTGTTTGGGAAAATACAGACTGCATTAATGTTTCCTCAGTCTTCGGGTGGATTTCCCCGTGAGTGGCAGATCTCGTTTGAACTCTAAACATGTTCCATCCACAGCCAGCTTTTTCCCCAAAGTTGTCAGACAAGGTGAGGCACCCAGCAGCAGAAAGTAATTTGCAAGGCATATGATATGGAAATGATGGCGCTGAATGGGACAAACTGAGGCTGCAGGTAGCTACGTTACAATGCGCCTTTTTGCAGATCAACTCAGGCACAAAGGTCAGACACGTTGCCTGGCACACAGGAGGTGGAGGAGTAGTGATGGAGGTAAAGTGTTGTTAAGAATAATTCATTTTGTGTGTGTGTGTGTTGGGGGCGCGCACGAACACACACACACACACACACACACACACCCACACCCCTCCCCCTTTATGTCAATATTGGATCAGAGCAACGCACCGTGCGACAGGTGTCTGAGCGCGCCCTAAGGATCCTCTCTGACGTTTTCATGAGGGGTGGAGAGAGACATGATGGGTGGAGAGAGACATGATGGGTGGAGAGAGATAAAGAGAGAGAGGGGCAGAGAGAGTGACAGTCAGAGAGCATGTCGAGGTATAAAAGGTGTATACCTGTCACGAACAGCCCACATTCAGTGCGTAAAAGGTGAACCAAACCTGGCCAAGTTTGCGCGTTTTGCCCTTGCTCCTCTTCTTCTACAGGTGCGCGGTAAGGCTTTCCATTCGCTTTTGATTTTCCTTCAAAGTATCCATTCTTTGAAGCGTGTACATTTGTTTGGTGTATTAACTTTTCCAAATCTCCCTCCAAAGGTGACCTGACACCAGAGCAAACCAGCTGTTAACACACTCATCACGCCTCTCTCTCCCTCTGGATCGTCATCGCTTTTTGTGAACTTTTCTTTGTCTGTATTTGCTTCACGTTGAGCCTCACGCACAATACCTGAAGATGAAGTTTTGTTCGTTCGGCTCGCGTTATGCAGGTACAGGTTGGCAACTGGAAAAGACACAGATTTTATTTTTGTTTGTTTTTTTCGACGACGGGAGCATCATTGTTGCAATACTGTTGTTAACACTGCCAAGACAAATGGTGGAATGTTGTTTTGGTTGGATTTGTCTGAAAAGATTCCCCAGAGAAAATCTGTTTTAAGGTGGCACAAGGGCGCCAAATGGATAAGGCCAGATATTTACTGCAGCAACAAGTGACCAAAGTATTGTAATGAAAATCGTATAAGACACTTCTTTGAAAAATATGTCATTGCTTAACCTAAGATGACTTTATAACAACGTACGTTTCAGTAACTGAAGGGTACACAAGGTGTATATAATATTTAACTGAATAGGTTGCCTTATTTGCATACAGCTGGCAACAGGCTCTAAAGAAAGCTTTGGACAACTGACTCGGGCAGCCACATCCTGCCATCAAAGGATAAATGTTTGTGAACTGAAAAACAAAAAAACTCATGGAAAACGCATGAAGTCATTTCTTGACTCAATGAAATATTCTTTGTTGAAAAGATTGATTTAGGTTATCAAGACAGAAAGTTCATAGATAAAACAAGTTCCAACTTGAACTCAGCATGTGTTTTCCTCTTTTGTTTACTGAAAAGGTAAAAGAAAAATGACAAATCCCAGTCCCGAATAAACCCACATGTTCATGCAAAAGGTCAGTAGATCAGTAATGACCGTAAATTGTGTCAAACTGTCCAAATGATGGTCATTCACTGTTTATTGGTCGTAGTCATAATATGGTATCATATGTAACTGACATTTACAGTCAGGGATGATAATCTCTGTATCTCCCTGTGGTGCTTTTTTGATAATCATTTTCCCGTTGGCACATTCATGATGACAGCATGTATTTTCCACTGGGGGCCTATTCATTACCGTCCATCTCCTACGTCATGAACTAAGGCTGCAGGCAAGCACCAAAGAGCAGAGAGATGGGCTTAATGGGAGGTTATGTTAATCATTAACTAAACATTAACCGCACACACACACACTCACACGCACATGCACAAACACACACAAACACCAGACATCTGATATGGGCCATCTGCCATTTGGATGCTATGATGCAGCATTAAGCCATCACACTTTACTATTCTTTATACAGATCATTCCTTATGTTTAAGAGTATATCTGCCTTTGAAAGCTAAATGAATATTCGAATGATACACTGAAGAACTGAAAGCAAAGTGGGACGATACATTTATAAAGCCAGTGTTGCAACTGTTTTATCCAGCTAAGGAGTAAACTGATAAATCCATCCCATCCAGAGTGCCAAAACACGTGAATTCATCATATATTGTTACAGATTTTAATCCCTAAACCAATGTAACCAATGTATTATACCACCAGTACCAATGTATTGCCTTGTTTATTAAATCATGCTGAATGAATTTATATGACAAAGAAAGATTTCTACTGGAAACTAGGTTTAAACACAAGTGCTTAAAACGTGTAGCTGTTGATCTATATCCATATGCACCAAGAATGACCTTAGAGTAAAACAAAACCATTCTCATCTATAATAACTTTGTCTGAAAATCAACCATATTATACAGAGTAAAGGTCATTTTGAGTGGCACCTCTGT
>JAATJX010004830.1:0-10913 GCA_028641955.1 Protonibea diacanthus | reverse complement strand
TCTGTGCAGCAGGTAGGTCACTGCGTCGTCCACCCCGATCCCAGGCCGGTAAGCAAACTGTCAGAACAGAACAGTCCTTCTGGACTGTGTGCAGCTCCTCTTTGTCCCCCGATCTGAAGGCCGTCTTCTTCTCATTAGCAGGGCCTTAATCTCGGAGGTCACCCAGGGTTTGTTGTTGGGAAACACTGCACCAGGTTGGAGGGCACAGTGTTCTCCACACAGAGATGTTATGTGATGCAGTGGGTCATGCTGTCGATGTCACTGGCGTCAGGGCTACAGAGTGCTTCCCAGTCTGTTTTTTCAAAAGAGTCTCTGAGCCTGGGGCTGGTCTCCTCAGACCACTGCTTGGTGAACGAGGTTGTGATCTGAACGACCCAGTGGGGGGAGGGGGGGTGAGGTGTATACATCCCTGATGTTTGCATACAATAGGTCCAAAGTTTTATTGTCTCTGGTGTGGCATTTCACGCATGGCGCCATGCTGACCGCTAACAGCTCCAAGTCTCTGGTGCAGTGTTGCTCCTTCACACTGATGTGACCCGGGTGGCACCATCTATCATTTACAAACACAGCGTTCCCCCCTCTCTTCTTCTTACCGCTCTCCGTTGCTGTCCTGTCCGCTCGTATGAGTTGGAATCCGTCCAGGGTGACGTGTGAGTCCGGAGAAAGGCTGCATTCCCAGTACTCCCTCTTCAGCCGGGTCAGCGCCGTTAGCTCTTCTTTCTTGTTGGAGAGAGATCTTACGTTCCCCATGATGACAGACAGTAAACATGGTTTAGACCGTCTTTTCTGCTCTCTGTGCTTCACTCTCGCTCTGCATACACTTCTCCTTCTCCGTAGCTCCTCGGGGATCTCCGGCTACTCTGCGCAGAGAAGGGGTGTGTGGCGCAGGGCTAACAGCTGATCCCGGGTGTAAACAGTGGAGCCATGGTTGGAAGAGTTTCCTGCAACCACACCGAAAAGTTCAAAACAGCAAGGGGCAAACTATAAAATTAACAATGTGAACAGCCATAGCTGCACACTTGCTTAAAGTGTTGACGTGACAAAAGAGAACAACAAAAAATACACAAACACTAAAACACTATAAAAACACTAAAAAGAGGTAAAAAAAAAAAAAGTTTAGAGGTGCTGTAACAAGTGGCCACCCACGTGGCGCCATTTTGTCTGCAGGTCAAAGGTCAGAAGTACCAGAAGGTCAAAGCTAAAGTGGACAAACAGGAAGTGGAGATCAGACAGAGGATGACAGTGGCGTCACTCGCCGAGGCCATGAACAAAGACTTTGGTAAGAAACATCCACATGCTTCCACACTTTGTGTTAAATGAAGTTTTTCTCGTGTTTGAGGATGTTTAATAAAGTGTGTCTCGTGTTTCAGATCACGTGTTCGAGGCTCTGTTGAACACCTCGGTGGATCTGGACTCTCTGGAGCCGGACTCGGTTCTGGAGGAGCGGTGGATTAAGGAGGTGGTGACTCGATCCGGGATGAAGTTCAGATGGGCCAAATTGAGCGAGAGCCGAGAAAGACCCAACAGAGACGTCCACAGGAGGTACAACACAGGAAGTCATTTCCATATTTGGTCGGAGCTGAATGCAGCTCTGATGTTCAATACTGTGGACGTTCTCTGTGTAACGTCTGTACAATGTTCAGAAAACTAACAGCGCCACCTGTGGTCGTAACATTAGCTTGTGTTGCTCGCCGTTTGTTTGACCTCTGACCCTGTCAGACCTCCAGCTGACCCGTCCCGCCTGAAGCCCCGCTCCCCGGTGGTCACCGTAATGGGTCACGTGGATCACGGGAAGACAACGCTGCTCGACAGTCTGAGGAAGACTCAGGTCGCCACGAACGAGGCCGGAGGAATCACACAACACATCGGAGCATTCCTAGGTAACACACACACATACACACACAGATACAGACACTTACACACACAGAAGACACAGACACACACACAGACACACACACACATTGTGGGTTTTTTCGTCCAGTCCAGCTGCCTACAGGTGAGAAGATCACCTTCCTCGACACTCCGGGTCACGCTGCTTTCTCCTCCATGAGAGCCCGCGGAGCCAACGCCACCGACATCGTGGTCCTGGTGGTGGCGGCCGATGACGGCGTCATGAATCAGACGGTCGAGTCCATCGAGCATGCCAGGAGAGCCAAAGGTAAGACCTGTCAGTCACAACTGAGGGCACAGGCCAGGGCTTTTCCTGTGCTATACCCTCTGGTTCTGATCTGGTTCTAATCTGGTTCTGATCTGGTTCTAATCTGGTTCTGATCTGGTTCTGATGGTCCAGTGCCGGTGATTGTGGCGGTGAATAAGTGTGACAAACCTCAGGCCGACCCGCAGAGAGTCAAACAGGAGCTGTTGGCCCACGACATCGTCTGTGAGGAGTTTGGAGGAGACGTTCAGGCGATCCACGTGTCGGCGCTGAAGGTGACCTGACCCGAGCAGACAGAGCATGTCTTCACTCTGTAAAGAACCATAGTCAGTGTCATTTAACATAATGTCATCACTGTTGTCAGGGTGACAACTTGCTGGCTCTGGCCGAGGCCACAGTGGCGCTGGCAGAGGTTCTGGAGCTGAAGGCGGAACCGAGCGGCCCGGTGGAGGGAGTCATTATCGAGAGTCGCACCGACAAAGGCAAAGGGTGAGTTCTGACCCATCACGTGTTCTCTGACCCATCACGTGTTCTCTGACCCATCACGTGTTCTCTGACCCGTCGCGTCTTCTCTGACCCGTCACATGTCCCTCTCAGCCTGGTAACCACAGCCATCATCCAGCAGGGGACACTGAGGCGTGGCTCGGTTCTGGTGGCTGGGCGGAGCTGGGCTAAAGTCCGCTTCCTGTTTGATGAGAACGGGCAAGCAGTGACGGAGGCGGGGCCGAGTGCAGCGGTGGAGGTGGTCGGCTGGAAGGAGCTACCGTCTGCTGGGGAGGTCATCCTGGAGGTGGAGTCTGAGGTGAGCACACACTACCAACACCAACAACATCGCCATTGTAATTGTACAATATGTCTGTGTTGATTTGTCCTGTACACGTGACATCCATTGCACGTCTGTCTGTCCTGGGAGAGGGATCCCTCCTCTGTGGCTCTTCCTGGGGCTTCTTCCACCTTTTTTCCCTGTTAAAGGGTTAAACACTACCACCAATACCACCACCAACACCAACACTAACACTAACACTACCAACAACACCAACACTACTACAACCAACACAGAACAAACCAACACAAACATATTGTACAATTACAATGAATGATAGAATGATTACAGTAGCAGTGGAACCTGTGATAGAGTTAGAGAGACACAGATGCACAGCAGCAGTAAATCATTAACTAACTATAAACTGTAATGGAGATATGGTGGCAATAATGACAGTAATAATATATGTAGTGGACGTCATGCAGGACCACAGCAGCAGCCACGATCCACGAGAACCTGCTGGACGAGAGAGCACAGAAACTCCAGGGAAGAAGTTTAGTTAGTAACATGCATTAATGAGACAGGTATGTTTACAGGTGGGGGGGGAGTCCCCCGGCAGTCTAGTCCTATGGCAGCATAACTAAGGGATGACCTGAGTCAGCACTAACTATAAGCTCTATCAAAAAGGAAAGTCTTCAGTCTACTCTTGAAGGTGTTGACTGTGTCTGCCTCCTGAACCCAGAATGGTAGTTTGTTCCACAGAATACCACAATACTAACAACACCAACACCACCAACATTACAAACGCTACCACCAACAACAACACTACCACTAACACTACCAATACCGACAACACCAATACCACCACCAACACTAACACCAACACTACCAACATAAACACTACTAATGCCACCAACACCAGTGAGGTGAGACGTCGTACCTGCAGTCCAGGTAAACACAGTTTCAGGTGATCTCTCTTATTGGTTGTTTCTGGTTTCTTTGAGCAGCAACGAGCGAGGGAGGTGGTGGAGTGGAGGAGTTATGAGGAGGAGCAGCAGAAGCTGCAGGAGGAGCAGAGCGCCATTGAGCGGAAGCAGAAAGAACATCTGGAGGAGTACAGGAAGGAGAGAACAGGGCTAAACCACCTGAGCTGGCGTCAGAGGAAGAACGCTCTGTACCGAGCCAATAAGAACAAGTTCGCCGTGAGGCCGAGCGAGAGGACGCAAAGAGATGAGCCGAGTCTGCCGCTCATCATCAAAGGTATACACACTTGGACAACTCTCGTCCAATCAGATCACTCGGTCTGAACTAGCTGTTGATTGGTCAATAGATAGCTGCCCTCGCTTGTCCTCTGACCAACCTTTGACCTCCAGGTGATGTGGACGGGTCTGTGGACGCCATCTTGACCATCCTGGACAGTTACGACGCTCAGCAGCAGTGTCAGCTGGAGGTCCTCCACTTTGGCATCGGAGACGTTTCAGAGAACGACATCAATATGGCCGCCACGTTCGCAGGTAACTACACCCCTCAGTTCCTGTTCAACCAATCAGGATGTCTCTAATCAGAGAGGTAACCTAACAGGAAGTCTTCTTTCAGGTTCCATTTATGGCTTCAACATTGGAGCCAGCAGACCGATCCAGCAGCTGGCAGCACGGCACGGCGTCCCGCTCCGACTTCACAACGTCATCTATAAACTGATGGACGAGCTGAAGGATGAGCTGAGCGCCAAACTGCCGCCACTCGTCTCCGAGAATGTCCTTGGTGATTCTCCACTTCTTATTGGCTGAGCTGAAGTTACAAGACCTTTACCTACCTGACAGGAAGTTGATCATCTCACTCTCTTTCTCTCTCTCTGGTCATCCAGGTGAAGCGACGGTCCTTGCCATGTTCGATGTCTCCGTGGGAAAAAAGAAGGTTCCTGTTGCCGGCTGCCGGGTCCAGAAAGGTCGGCTGGACCGCGGACTTCGGTTCAGACTGATCCGGGGACGGGACACCATCTGGGAGGGTGAGTAACACCTGGACCTGGACCTAGACCTGGACCTGGACCCGGACTTGGACCCGTGTTAACCCGTGCTGTCTGTGGCGGTCTCTGCAGGTTCCCTGGCGGCGCTGAAGCATCACAAAGATGATGTGCAGGTGGTGAAGGCGGGGATGGAGTGTGGCCTGTCAACTGACGGCGACATGGACTTCAGGCCAGGTGATGTCATCATCTGCTTCGAGCACCTGGACACGCCGCAGGTCACTTCCTGGAACCCCGGCTTCTAATTAGGACTTCACTTCCCGTCATCCTCAGAGGCTGGCGGAGGGGGGTTTAAGCTGTTTGAACTTCCTGTAAACAACTGTCGACTTCCTGTCCTGTCACATGACATCACTTCCTGTGGTGTTTCTTTAACGAATCTAAATCTCACCTGAGATCTGAGCAGCATGTATATATTTGTTTGTTGAGGTGTTTGAGGTGTGTTACCATGGTGACCAAATGATTTGCATAAAGGAACCACCAAAATAAAAGTCTATTCAAGTCAGCTGTTCATTGTTCATGTTCTTTCATTTAGAGCAGTGTGATGCATTCAGGTGTCGGTGAAAGTGATGTTACAGCCTCAGGGCTTAAAGTATTCCGGCACCGTGCCGGATTTCCGATTCATTACTGCGATTCATTCAAAAAAAAAGTAAACATTAAAAAAAAAAAAATCCTGTTGATGCGGGATATTGTCAGGCCCCTCCCGTCAAACCGCTACTGTCCAATCCTATGTTAGCAATCATAATAAAGCATGCGCAACGATGTGCATAGTTACGATTGTTGTGACCATGGATGTACTCAGGAGGTTGTGACAGTGACAGAAATAGCCACAGTAACCACAGTAACAGCGCCAACTCGGAAATTACACGTATATTTATCTTCTTCCAAAATACCATAAATTGCTGCTGCATAGGTTTTCAGTGTTCAGCGGATAGTGACAATATGCCACACTTTGTTTTTCTCCTCCCACTTAACCTGTAGCGTGTACACTATGACCTGTCTGTTACCTCCGAGTGGTCTTCAACGCAGCATCCAGGCCGGCTTTTGTTTGACCGAAATCCAAAGATGGAGGGGAAATTTATGAAGCCAGGGGAAGACATCCTAAAAAGACTTGAAAATAAACGGCACTAGTGCGTGTTTTTTATTTTTTTTAATCATTTTTAAAAAAAAATAATTGTAAGACTAAAAACAAACATCAGCTGACATGCTGCTTCCTGATTGGACGATACAGTTCAAACACATTAAATCTGTAAGCGTCTGACCACTGTCATCCACAGAGATGCACTCTGATCTCTTCACTTCCTCTTGGTCTTTCCTGGTTTGGCGAGCATTGGGTCGATCTGATCCGGTGTCTGTCCTCTGACAGAGAAGAGGCAAGCGGTTTAAAAGTAATCTATTAATTTTTCTTAAGTAATATTTGATTTGTTTAAAGTAATTTTATAAGTATTTTTTAATTTTTTAAATTTAATTTAAATATTTCTTAGATTAAGAAAGAAAAAATAATTGATTATTTAAAAAAGGAAAAATAAAAGTCAAATTTGAGAAAAGTCACTAATGACAAAAAAAGATTCTTTTTGCGGGGGGTGGTAACATTCTGAGGAAAAAGTTTGAATTTTGGGAAAAAAGTAAAAAGAAAAAATAATTTTGAGAAAAAGTGAATTTTGAGAAAAAAGGTAAAAATTTTGAGGAAAAAACTGTTTTGGGAAAAAGTATTCAGATTTCTTTTTTGTTATTATTGAGAAAAAAAATCCAAATTTTTAGAAAAAAAGTTTTTTTGAAAGGAGAAGTCAAAATTTTGAAGAGAAAAAAATGAATATTGAGAAAAATAAGTCAACAGTTTTTCTTGACATTTTTTAAAAGGAAAAAACAAAAAACTTTTGAGAAAAAAGGTAAAATTTTGAGAAAAAAAACTATTTTGGGAAAAAGTATTCAGATTTTTTTATTATTATTGACAAAATCAAATTTTGAGAAAAAAATAAATATTGAGAAAAATAAGTCTATTATTTTTCTTGAGTTTGAGGATGTTAAATAAAGTTTTCTGATGTTTAATGATCTTAAATTTTTTCTGATATTTGAAGATATTGATTAAAGTAATCTGTACTTTCAAGTAATCTGTTACCTCAGAAGAATAGATTACTTTGAAATAGAAAATATTTTTAAAAATTACTAAAAAATACAAAATTTAAATACTTTTGAAAGTATTAAGTTTTTAAATTACTTAAAGTAAAATATATATATATTTGAAAGTAATCTATCACATTTAAAGTATTTTTATTATTTTTATTTTTGAAAGTAATTATTACTTTTACTACTTTTTTACTAATATACTTTTCAAAAGTTTTTTAGTAGTTTAAAAATATATATTTTTGACAGCAATCTATTACTTTTAAAAGTAATCTATTAATTTTCTTAAGTAATATTTGATTTGTTTAAGTAATTTTATAAGTATTTTTAATATTTTAAATTTAATTTAAATATTTCTTAGATCCAAAGAAAGGAAAATGGTGATTATTTAAAGGAAAAAAAATTTTAAAGTCAAAAAATTTGAAAAAGTCAATAATGACAAAAAAAGATTCTTTTTCTTGAGGGTAACATTTTGAGGAAAAGTTTGAATTTGGGAAAAAGTAAAAAAGAAAAAATAATTTTGAGAAAAGGTAAAATTTTGAGGAAAAGTAAACAAAACAAAACAAAATAATTTTTACAAAGTCAAAAATCTGAGAAAAAGTCAAAATTTTGCCAAAATCCCAGAACTTTTAGGAAAAAGTGAAATTGTGAAAAAGGAAGAGAACAATTTGGAGAAAAAATCAGGGCAGCTAAAACATTTTTTAAAGAAAAAAAAACAAAAAACTTTTGAGAAAAAGTAAATTTTGAGAGAAAAAAACTATTTTGGGAAATAGTATTCAGATTTATTATTATTATGTATTGACAAAAAAAATCCAATTTTAGAAAAAGTTTTTTTGAAGGAGAAGTCAAAATTTTGAAGAGAAAAAAATGAATATTGAGAAAAATAAGTCAACAGTTTTTCTTGCGTTTGAGGATGTTAAATAAAGTTTTTCTGATGTTTAAAGATCATAGCCAAATTTTTTCTGATATTTGAAGATGATTAAAGTAATCTGTTACTTTTCAAAGTAATCATTACCTCAGAAAGAATAGATTACTTTTGAAAATAGAAAATATTTTTAAAAAGAAATTAATAAAATACAAAATTTACAAAAAATACTTTTGAAAGTATTGATCTTTTAAGTACTTAAAGTAAAATATATATATATGTTTAAAAGTAATCTATCACATTAAAAAAATTATTTTTATTATTTTTTATTTTTAAGAAAGTAATTATTACTTTTACTACTTTTACTATTACTTTTCAAAATTTTTAGTAGTTTAAAAAATATATATTTTGACAGCAATCTGTTACTTTTAAAGTAATCTATTAATTTTCTTAAGTAATATTTGATTTGTTTAAAGTAATTTTATAAGTATTTTTAATTTTTAAATTTAATTTAAATATTTCTTAGATTAAGAAAAGAAAAATAATTGATTATTTAAAAGGAAAATAAAGTCAAATTTGAGAAAAGTCACTAATGACAAAAAAGATTCTTTATGGTGGTAACATTCTGAGAAAAGTTTGAATTTGGGAAAAAAGTAAAAGAAAAAATAATTTTGAGAAAAGTGAATTTTGAGAAAAAAGGTAAAAATTTTGAGGAAAAAAGTAAACAAAACAAAACAAAAAAAGAATTTTTACAAAAGTCAAAAATCTGAGAAAAAAGTCAAAATTTTGCCAAAAAAAATCCCAGAATTTTTAGGAAAAAGGGTAAAATTGTGAAAAAAGAAAGAACAATTTGGAGAAAAAAAAATCAGAATTGACTAAAACATTTTTTTAAAAGAAAAAAAGAAACAAAACAACTTTTGAGAAAAAAGGTAAAATTTTTGAGAAAAAAACTGTTTTGGGAAAAAGTATTCAGATTTCTTTTTTGTTATTATTGAGAAAAAAAATCCAAATTTTTAGAAAAAAAGTTTTTTTGAAAGGAGAAGTCAAAATTTTGAAGAGAAAAAAATGAATATTGAGAAAAATAAGTCAACAGTTTTTCTTGTGTTTGAGGATGTTAAATAAAGTTTTTCTTGCATTTGAGGACCTTAAATAAATTTTTTATTATTTTTGAGGACATATAATAAAGTTTTTCGTGTGTTTAAGGATCTAAGGTTTTTCTTATGTTTCAGGATGTAAAATAATTTTTTTCTTGGGTTTCAGGACCTTAAATAAAGTTTTTCTTGTGTTTGAATATGTCAAAGTTTTTCTTGTGTTTCAGGACATTAAATAAAGCTTTTCTTATGTTTCAGTAAAGTTTTTCTTGTGTTTCAGGATGTAAAATAATGTTTTTCTTGGGTTTCAGTACGTAAAATAAAGTTTTTCCTCTGTATGAGGGTGTAAAGTTTTACTTGTGTTTCAGGACCTTAAATAAAGCTTTTCTTGTGTTTGAGTTTGTTAAATAAAATTTTTGTTGCGCTTGAGTATGTCAAATAAGCTTTCTTGTGTTTGAGTTTGTTAAATAAAGTTTTTGTTGCGTTTGAGTATGTCAAATAAGCTTTCTTGTGTTTGAGTTTGTTAAATAAAGTTTTTCTTGTGTTTCAGGATGTAAAATAAAGTTTTTCTTGTGTTCCAGGATATTAAATAAAGTTTTTCTTGCGTTTGAGTATGTTAAATAAAGTTTTTCTTGTGTGTGTCTATGTAAAATAATGTTTTTCTTGTGTTTCAGTACGTAAAATAAAGTTTTTCCTCTGTATGAGGGTGTAAAGTTTTTCTTGGGTTTCAGGACCTTAAATAAAGCTTTTCTTGGGTTTGAGGATGTTAAACTTTTTCTTGTGTTTCAGGACATAAAATAAAGTTTTTCTTGCATTTGAGTATGTTAAATACATTTTTTCTTGTGTTTCAGGATGTAAAATAGTGTTTTTCTTGTGTTTCAGGACCTTAAATAAAGTTTTGCTTGTGTTTCAGGATGGAAAATTAAGTTTTTCTCATTTTTCAGGATGTAAAATAAAGTAAATCTTCTGTTTGAGGATGTAAAGTAAAGTTTTTCTTGTGTTTTGGGACCTTAAATGAAGTTTTTCTTGCATTTCAGGACTTTAAATAAAGCTTTTCTTGCGTTTGAGTACGTTAAATAAAGCTTTTCTTGCGTTTGAGGATGTTAAATAAAGTTTTTCTTGTGTTTCGGGATATTAAATAAAGCTTTTCTTGCATTTGAGTATGTTAAATAAAGCTTTTCTTGCATTTGAGTATGTTAAATAAAGTTTTTCTTGCATTTGAGTATGTTGAATAAAGTTTTTCTTGTGTTTCAGGATGTAAAATAAAGTTTTTCTTGTTTTTCAGGACGTAAAATAAAGTTTTTTTTGTGTTTCAGGATATTAAATAAAGTTTTTCTTGTGTTTGAGTATGTTAAACAAATTTTTTCAAGTAGGAGGAGGAGGAGGAGTTTTTTTTATTGTCATTTCAGCACATGTTAAACATAAGATGAAACGAAATTGGATGCCCCTGGTCCCAGAGTAGCCCGATACAAAAAAATATAAAATTTAAAATAGAGTAAAAAAGAAAAAATGTAAATTTAAATTTAAACACAGTATATACAATAATACAATACAATAATTTCTTGTGTTTCAGTACGTAAAATAAAGTTTTTCCTCTGTTTAAGGGTGTGAAGTTTTTCTTGTGTTTCAGGACCTTAAATAAAGTTTTTCTCGTGTTTGAGGACTTTAAATAAAGTTTTTCTTGTGTTTGCGGACTTTAAATAAAGTTTTTCTTGCATTTGAGTATGTTGAATAAAGTTTTTGTTGCGTTTCAGGATGTAAAATTAAGTTTTTCTTGTGTTTCAGGACCCTAAATAAAGCCTTTCTTGTGTTTCAGGACTTTAAATAAAGCTTTTCTTGGGTTTCAGGACTTTAAATAAAGCTTTTCTTGGGTTTGAGGATGTTAAACTTTTTCTTGT
>JAATJX010004816.1:0-10821 GCA_028641955.1 Protonibea diacanthus | reverse complement strand
GTCTGCGGGAGGAGTGAGTGAAAGGGGATTTTTATTTATTTATTTATTTATTTATTTTGCTTCTGGCTCCCTTCAGTCCTGAAGCAACAGGAGACTTGATACTAATGGAGGGTACAGCAGGTTATGGAGTTGGACTTTCGTAAAAGCTGCTTTTCTTGAAATTTTCCCATAAAACCATAAACCAAATGGTTCCAATCCAAAAGTGTCATTATGATTTCAGTAAAATTTAAGAACCAAACAGTCACAATTAAGATTTTTTGGCCCTGGTCCTGATCCAGGACCTGTTAATTTTTGGTACATCAGTATCTGGCACATTAAAATAACAGCAGTAGTTGCTAAACAATGTGACAACATATTTTTCACATGCTAATTGATCCAAACACAGAAAGAAAAAAAAAAATCACTAATCGTATTAATATGACTATTTATGAATGAAACTTGGAGAATATGACTTCTGAAATTGACGGTAGAAGAACAGTATCTCTGTAACACCAAAATACAACCATGAGAGGTTTTGTAGAGTTTCAACACCTCCAACAGAGTAAAAGTTCCTGCCTCACAGCTAATCCATACATTTTGCCAACTTCAGTGTCTGAACTTAGTATTCAGACCAGTCAAATCATTTTTCACATTCACACACTCTAATTTCTATACTGTAAAATGCTCTTGCCGTCGAGCCCGACTGTGGTGAAGAGAGGCATGCTGCTGCAGCAGCAGGCTGAATTCAGTAAAGGAAGTAGCAGATTTAGCTTCACTTCACTCGCTGATACGGATCAATTAAAATATCAGCCGTGATACTGATCCGTAGGATTGACTCTGTAACCGCTTTAAACCCACTTCAACCCTTCATTTACCAGGAAAAATGACTGCAGTTATGGTCTTGAATGAAAATCTTTAACCATTTTGGCATTGTAGCTAAAATTAATGTTTTCATTTGGTGCAGTTATTTTTTAATGATCAATGCAGTCAAGAAACCATCTCTAGTTTCTTTTTCTTACATTGGTAACAAAGTCAACAAGTAATCTGCAGATCTGATTTGTTCATGTGCTGTGTTTGAGCGTGACATGGCACTGCTACATTAGTTCTGCCAACTTTTGCCAGGTGACCCTAATTTGATATTACAATTTGTTTCTGTGCCGTGATGACTGAGTTCTACTTTCGGCTGCTTTTTGTGTTTTTATCCACTCATGTTGCTGTAATGTTCATAAACTACAGTGTGTGAGTAATTCCACAAGTTCATTTCAATAATAGTCACTGTCTAATAGAGCGAAAAGGTCACATTGACTTTGCCTCAGCATCTTGCCTGTATGGCTGCGGTGAGGCCAGATGTTTTCATGTTTGCCAGCCTGCAGGGTATGTGGGGTGGCACTAAAAAATGATTAAACAGGAAAAAAAATAATGTTGAAAATATAATTTATGTTTTAAGCTCTTACATTTTGAGGTTGTTTTGATGGAGATATGCATGCACTGCGTGCATATTATCACCTTGAAGTGTTCATATGGAAAAAGTGTTGCACATCAGTAAGTTAAGCATGAATGTGCAGTGGTGTTTGTGTCCAGCAGCTCTAACTGTGTTCAGCAGCTCGTCTCTGACTGCGTCTGTGTGCTGTTTGCTGCTGGACGGCTCGTGAACACCGAGTTTATTCAAGGCTTTTCTCTGAAAACAGCTGCTGGAAACGAGGTGAAATGAGAGCAGGCCAGAAAACCCCAAAAATCATGAACTGAACTTTTCATTTTGAGTGCCAGCATAAGTTTGCAACACTCACTGCAGTTTTCTGATTTCCATGTTGTAATTTGCCAGTCTTGTTAGCATGCCCGCTGATTGGCTTGTCATTCTGTTTCAATAGCCACGTGGCAGCTGTCGCAGGATACATCTGCATTTTGCGTTTCCAGGTGAGTGGTAATGGATCTCTTGAAAGAATACCTTTTTTTTTTTGACTGTAAAGGTTTAGAAGGTTATGATAACACAGTGTCAGCAGGCTGTTAACCTAACATCAGAGTTCTGGTAGCTGTCCAGACAGCAGAGAAATAAAAGTTTCTGACTTTCTGGGGAGCAGAGTACCAGGGCTGCCAATCGAGAGCCTTTGTTTTCCTTTGGCTCAGGGTCAAAGACAGAGCAGTACTCAAACTGACAAGAGGAAAATACCAAAATCAAGTGTCTCTTGCAGCTCCTCCTCCTCCCCGGTGTCTAATGAAGAAGCTAAACGTGCTGGAAGTGATTTTTGTTGTTGGCCTTTAATTCACTCTCTCCACCATCTGCCCTCTCTGGAACCCCTGAAAGCGTTATCTCTGCCTGTACTGGAAGAGCACATTAGATTTTTTTTGTCGATCAAGTTTAGAGTTTCTGCAGCTGGCACTGTTTTCACGCTCATCCACTGCTCATGCAAACTACTCTTCTATTTCTGCCAAAGAAATGGGAAACACAACATGCTTCACTTGCTCTGCACCCAATGTTTTTTTTTCTTAGTAAAGACCTCGCAAGCACCGTTTTCAGAACACCAAATGTTAAAACTTTTATGAACGAGCTAAACTTTTACTTCCATCAGTGTGTGAGCAACAAAACAGACATTAATTTAAATGAAAATGCCACAGCCCATTACTTTAATGTAGGGTTACACAGTGGAAATAAAGTAAGAATGCAGAGCAGAAAGTTTGGGCGAGGCAATCGAAATAAAGCTTACTGTAAAGACTAAATGTGTTGTGACTAAAGGATGGAGGAGGATGGGTGGGGTGGGGTGGGAGGGCAGGTAGCTACCATATACTGTAGGTTCAGTGTGCAGTGATGAAGCAGGCCTGTCAATGTGTGTAATCAGCCATGTACACTGTGGCCAGCCACCAGAGACACAAACAAACGTTCTGTCTCCCAGAGTAACACAGCACATACCCCTGATAATTCACTTCAGATATTCAGATAGTGGCTGAGAAATACTTAAGTCCAGATCCCCCCGAAATGGTTGAGGAATGGTTTGAGGAAAACAACGAGTTCAAGGTGTTGAAATGGCCTCCAAATTCCCCAGATCTCAATCTAATCGAACATCTGTGGGATGTTCTAGACAAACAAGTGCAAGCCATGGAGGGCCACATCACAACTTACACGACTTAAAGGATCTGCGGCTAACGTCATAGTGCCTGATATCACAGTGCACCTTCAGAGATCTAGTGGAGTCCATGCCTCGATGGGTCAGGGCTGATTTTGGCCTACACAGAATAAGCCAGGTCATCATGTATGGTATACTATTGTGCCTCCTGATATGACCAGATGTTTAGAGCCGCTTCGAAAGGAGCCAGAATCTTATCAGGACGCCTCCTGGGGGGCTTTCTTTGGTGTTTCATGTACATTTAACTGGCAGGAGACCCCCGGGGCAGACTCAGAACCTGCTGGAGAGACTATATGGCCTGGAATGTGTTGCTGGGGATAGGGAGCGCCTGGACCGCTCCGCTAAACCTGCTGCCACTGTGACCTGACGCCAGATGGATGGATGGGTGGATGTTTTTGGGCGTCATGTCTTTGTACAGTTCAAAAAATAGTGTGTGATGTCTCCATAAAAATATCAGGAAGAAACAATCTCTGTGTTTGTTGAAGTCGACGTTAAGTTAAGAGTTTTTTTTTTGTTTTTTTTTATTGCTATCTTTAAGATGAAGGTTGTTCTTTCACATTTTCGAATAATAATGAATCAAAAGGACACAAGGCTTCATGGGAAATAGGGGAAAATATTAATGGTATCACAAATCATAACACTTCATCTTCTTCATCGAGACACCTCACACACTGATTTATAGGAATTTAATCACCCGAGGGTAGATTTCTCTTGTTCAAAGATGATTGTCAGTATTAATCTGTACATGCTGAGGTGTAAAAACTGTGTGCATGGCCCCGAAAAACGTATATATATATATTTTAGGACAGGTTTAGCTGAATAAGTCAGTGAGTTATGAGCATATGGCTGCAGTGAAGTGAAATGCTCGCAGGATGTGTGTGAGTTGTTTATGTATATGTGGCCGATGGCTCCATATGGAGAGCGGGGATATCATAAATCCATTACTCAGGGGGGTAGGGAGATGCTGTGTGGGCTCCGTGGCCCCTTCCCTCAGGGAATGATTGTAGAGGAACCACAGTAATAGTGGCTGGCACTGGGTAATTGTGCCCTAAAGGCACGTCATGTTTTTTTTTTTTTTTTTCACTTCCACACTGAGGAATCACACCAATACCCCACAGGCGTTTAAAATGAGTGAGGTTGCAACTGCAGGGAGGTAGATATAGAAGAAAGAGGGAAAGAGATGACAAAGATAGAAAAGAGGGAGAATCTTGTGTCATCTCAGGGTTACAGTGAAACTGAGGAGAAGCATTCATTTCAGCCTCCTAGTGGTAATTACAAGTAGGACATGTGTGGAGCGCTGATGTCTGCATTTTGGCTTTATGAGCCATGGAGACACAGTCAAAGGGTGCCTGTCCCCCTGAGGATTGAGTGGGGGTGTGTGTGTCCTGCACACATTTCATAATCCAGATTTTAATCCCATGCAATGTCCATCACCCGGCTCCCTGCCTCAACCCGTACACATCCCTCTGCATGTGCAGCACATACTATATCAGATGTATTGATATCCCTGCATGACATCAGACGAGGTGGAAAAAGTGAAGGATACGACACATGAGAAGAGTTGTTATGAAAGGCTCAACGTGTTAGTAGTAATATATATTTATTTCATAAATATAAATACATAGTTTCAGGGTGTTTTGGAAGGCACTGTAGTTTTTTAGCAAACATTACTCAAAGGACAGAATAGAACATTTTCAGCAGCCGCAGTTGGTCTTGCAGTATTTGTGGCAGCGGGATGGTGTATGTGGGATTGAATCAAAATGAAATGAAGGAACATGTCACCCAGTGCAACACTGTGGCTTATTGATGTGTTTTTGTTTTTGTTCTATGGCACAGAGGAACACCATACATCAGGCTTTGATACACACAGTACGTGTTAGTTAGATCAACTCATTGTTGGTGATGTTCTGCACTTCGTGATTTCTTGACAATAAGGCCACAAACTTTATACTTTCAGGAAACAAATAAAGCATTATCATATTCACAGTTTTTCTGTGAATCAGTTAAACTGAATCTAATATAGTATAATCAGGGCCGTTTCTAGCTGTTTGGAGGGCCCTATGTGAGAGGCTATTTGGGGGCCCCTATTTTGTCAAACTGAGGGAGAGATTCCTAACCTTTTCAGGTGATCTGTGGCGATGCAAAAGTCTGTTACATTTAAACAAAGAAACAAACAAACAAACAACAAACAAACAAAAAAATCAGGCTGGAGCACATTAATAAATGCAACAGATGCAGCATGTCCCTGAACAATGTTTATCGTAAACTTTGAAAACATGGTGACACAACATAAAAACACTCTCCCCACCAATCCAAATCCTGCAAATAAAGACAGGTACTTTATTTGGGTAATTCTCCCAAAATATATTGAGGCAGAACTTGCAGCTTGCAGTTTACTGTAAGTCTGAGACAAGCGGCAATCTCCGTGGCTGTAAGGTGAAACCGTTGCCAAAGTGCCAAACACTGCAGTACCTTGAGGCTGCTTACAGAACAGTTCAGTCTCCATAAGTCCCCATGTTGAAATGTCCAACTTCACAGCTGAAATAAACATGTTTACAGCCTGGTACAAACAGTTTTGGTCTCTATAGCTAATTTCCCCATTCATAACAACTGTACTGAGGGTAAATCTATATACAACTCACCTGTTATGATATTAAGACTTAAAGTTATCCAGAATTAAGAATGTGGCTGCTTTGATTGACAGGTGGGTGTCATTACAGATGGCTTGCTTGATCACCCAGGTGTCATTCAGCCCTCCTCAGATCTGCTGATGATCAGTGTCTTTACTGATTTGTAGATTATCCAGGAGGTGTCAACATGGCGTCAGCCAGAGCAACAGATTCTCACGCATACGCTGTCCATTCTTTATACTGTCAGTGGATTGAGATTGACATTTAAAACAGCATTATTTTTTGAAAAACATTTTGACAGAGCTGTCAGCATCTTACTTGCATGGCAGCTAAAAGACTTTGTTGTTATTCAATAACCGCTAATAAATATGCCCCTTCTATAGGCTTGTTTTCATGAGACATGACATTCTTTAACTCCTTTTCAACAGAAAGAAGACAAACACACACACACAGATCAAATCCATCCAAGTCATTCATTCTTTTGAGCGTATGCAGCCATTCACAATCTCGCGTCCACAGGTGCCAGCCATAAATTTCCTCATTGATGTAGTATATATGGATTTTTTTCCCCCACCCTAAAGCCCCGGACTGAAATAAGCTTTGTTTGGCAGCTCATGCACTTGTAAATCTCTCTGTGACATTTTGATAGTGGGTGACACAGTGGGAGGAGAGCAAATATCATTAGAATGGGACAGGATTAAAATCTGTCACTCAAAGAATCTATTATCGACAAAAACCAGTGTAAGACGCTTGGAGCCAGCGCGGATACGAAGCTCCGACCGAGGAGGGATGGGAGAAGGAGAAAAGGAGGGATGAAGTTTTAGGTAAAGAGAAGGAGGCGCTCGAGGGAGTGGGGGGAGGGGGTGGGGGGGCGACGGGCCTGTCAATCAGGACCTTCCCGGTAAACAGAGTGGTAAATATTTCAGCCGTCACGGCCGAGTGTAGGCAGCTGGTCCCCTTTGCATGGCAATGAGAGGAAAGGAGGAGAGCCCGTCTCAATGGAGCCCTTCAACCCTGGGAAACCTCCACACACACACACTCACGCACACACACACACACACACACACCAGCTGAGTGACGACCACAGGACAGTGCAGGTCTGTGCTGCCTCGCTGGCTTCTGTCTTTATTCCCAGGGTCAGACTCCTCCTGATGAGACTTCCACAACTCAGGTTCAGTCATTACTTGGCGTCACTTTATGAGTATGTTTTCAAGCCTGTACTTATTATAATGGTGTTTTCCAGAAACAAAGATATTAACTGTGGTCCTGTCTATGACTTGAGATTCTTCTCTCACATCACACAATATAATGGGCTGACCAGGTGTGTCACAATATCCATTGATGCTGCTACTGCTGCTTTTAAAATCGTAATTCACAACTGGTTAGGCCTACAGTTGGATCATATCCAAACCTTTCAGCTGCAATTTTGTAGTCACGCCAAGACAGACAGGAATTGCTTTGCAGGTGTTATTTACAAGATGCGACACGGAAAGACACAACAGGTGAAATCCAGGGGGGATCTTCAGGGCAGGATGGTGAAGACTGAACAGACAAAGGTAGGCTGAGCATGGCCAGTGGAGCAGGTGAATGTGGCAGGGCTGGAGGACAAAGCAGACAAACAGGCGTCAAAAACAGGCATCCAAAAATACTTTGACAAAAGATATTCAACAAGTAAGTTTCTCAGAGCTGTTAAGTTGTGAAGTTACCGCTAAAGGTGCAACAACAAACAGGCGGAGGCTGAGAGGGTGAACCGTAGTTAAGTACTGCAGGTGAGATGTTGGGGTGCAGGTGTGAGAGCAGAGCAGGTGAGGATCAATGGGGGAGTGGTCGGAGAGTTAGGTCAGCCATGCCCAGCCTGCACAGAGAGGAGAGGCTAGACAAAATGTTACATTATACATTGTCTGTATTTTTGTTTAGAAATCATATTGTCCGATCGGTTTGATGCATGCATACCTTTGATTATTAACCAGAAAAACTGGTCTGTGCATGGATCTCCCCTTTTGACTGACTTTCTGCTGTTGATAACACACACAGTGAACATCAAGAGTAAAACACAAGATAGATAACTTGCATACGTTTCAACGAGGCGACCATGTCAAGTTTCACATGAGACACACGGGGAACGGTCACCCAGTTGAAAACCTTCCCATAGGCTGACTGCATCACCTGAATTCAACAGCACATCCAAATATTACACCAGAGGTGTGGGTCCAGAAGTAGAACTAGAAGGGAACCTACAGCATCACAGTTTGAAGCATGATTCCACTGAGCAAGCTGCCGTATTTGATGAGTTGCGGTTGGAAACAGGCCTGAATGACTTACTGGTTGCATTTTCTCAGTTCGTTGTAGAGTGGATTGCTTCTTTTCCAGATAACTGCAGGTCGTGCTGCAGTTTCGAATTGATAGCCACAAAGAAAATGGAAAAAAGCAACAACAATTAGTTTCCCACTTCTCTCTCCCTCATGTAGGCTATGTAAAGTTTCTGCAGTTCTGGTTCAATAAAAAAAGTATTTCTTCACCAGCTTTGTTCCTTTACTTTGTTTGTCTAGTGGTATAGGCGCCCGGTTTCAGCAGCAACCTTCACTACAGTTCACTACAAGACTCAGCAACACGTCATTGATGATCAATGGAGCTCTTTTCTAAAGCTCCACTACACAGACTCCTTGTTTGTTTGGTTTTCTGTGTTTGGTCTTACAGTAATAGCCTGGATTCAGAGTCCTTATCGCTGTGCTCGAGCAGAACAGGTTATTGTTGTTCTTCTCTGACTCGCACTCACTCACACACATACACACACACACACAGATTCTTCTGTATTCACCGTAGATCTGCAGTGCATGACAGTGAAATAGATCCACCTCACATAGGTCTCACAAAAGGAGCAGTGAAGTGTGTGTGTGTGTGTGTGTGTTTGTTCCATTATACTGTACTGTTCATGATTGAGATTACGAGGTTTCCTTCCACACCTTAAACCTTCGAGGTCTCAACACAGATGTCGATAGTGACAGAGGTAGACTCTAACGAGAACTTCAGGGTCCAGTGGTTAGAAGGCTGAATTTGTATCTTTTTGATTCATTTGGGCTGTGTGGCATCATTTTCACTTGAACTTTCAGTTCTCCCTCACTCAAGACCTTTTAGTTAATCATAAGTGATATGTAGATATTTGATTACTTAGTCTCATTCCCAGAACTAACACCACCTGTTGTGTTGGGACTCAACAAACACTTCTCTTTCTCCAGTATGTCTGGCCCCACAATTAAAGTTCTCATGAAACAAAAAGCAGTGTATGCTCAGACTCATGGATTTTGATTTACAGGAGCCAAAAGTGAGTGTACATTACTCCCCAAACGCTATAGCACTAAAGATAGGCTTATGATCTACTGTGTCTTCCCCCGGGACCGAACACAACCTGTGAAATTAGCAGTAGCCAGTTCAGCAGGGAATACAGTAGCCTACTGAGGTGGTTTCCTTGCCATGGTTGGCTCCTGGCATCACGGGGCTGAGTCAGTCCGGTATGTCGGGCTGATCTTAAACACGTTCTGGCTGCTGAGCCCAGTTTTGTTGCAGATTCAGCCATCAAGTTTAATTAGCACTTTAGCAAGCTATCAAGCTATGTGTACATCAGGAAACTTGGAGGACATCACGAAAAAAAATCAAATCTGATTTGATACAAAATCAGATTTTATTTTGTATCGAATCTGATCCGAGTTATAAAGTTGTGTTTTCGTACAGATATCATAGATGACTGTAGCGGCCCTCAGAATCACTCATAGACTGTATCAAACAGGAAGCACGGTGTGATAAGCGAGAAAGAATTTCACTGGATGCAAAATTAGTACACACCCTAGAGTGCAGGATGAGTCATCAACATTTTTTTTTTTTTTGCTTTGTCATTGTTGTTCCACGTGCCAGAAATATGAGATAAAAACATTTTGACTTCATGGAGACTTCAAGGTTAAGAGTAAATATAGTAGGTTACAAGTCGAGTGTTTCGTGTGTTTACCTGCCTGCTGAACAAGCGCAGTCATAAAACCTGAGTTCCAGGGTGTTAACAAGCTGATTGTGTGTGACAGGCTTCCTCCATCGTGTGTCTGTTGGTGAATTACAGTAATTCACGCCTGACCCAAAATAGACGGGAGCATTCAGGAACCCCAGAACACAACCTGTGAAATCTGATTTCAGTGCCTGAAATAGTCTGAGGAGAATTTTAGCCAGAATGTCTGCTTGCTCAATGCACACAGTTTTGTTCTCACAAGCTCTTTCAGAGTGTGATGAGCGCTTTTGACGCGTAATGTTGTGAAGGCACATTTTGGATCTCACAGTCTCACAGAGACACACACAGTCTGCTGATTCCACTATTAGGTTTTCTCACACTCGCTTCTTCTTTTGCTCTTCATCACAGTGACTTGCAGTAAACGTGGATTTGACGGCCCATACAGACACGTGCTTTTGGAATCACACTCCTGATATTTTCTACAGTTATTTGAAATGCTTCAAAAATCAAGTTCTGAGAGCGCTCACTCTTTCTCACATGATTTAGCTTGCAATTGTGCTGTAGCCATGCAAAAATAAATACACATTCAGTATTTATGTAGTGTAAAATGTGTTCTATTGATTATTTATGACAAAAAAAAAATGTAACCTGTAACATTATTCACTCATTTTATTACCTGCATATTCCTTCCATTCAACTCCCATACATAAAATGATTTCACGCTCAAACTTTGGATTTTTATAGACTGTTAAATTTCACTGGCGTGCGATCCCAGAAGTTATTTAGTGCTGAAGCTTTATTCACTTTGTCAGTGTGCCCACTTTACCTCACCTTGCCTTGTCTGCTCCTGTCATATTACTTTCTAATTGTTAGTTAGTGGATTTTTTTCAGAATACATTTTTGCCAGCTGTCAGAGCAAGGGCTTGATCTTGTTGCAGCTGAACCCATAGCCAGACAGGATGTTGATATAGACATGATTCTGCAAACAGAAAGAAAAACACAGTTTAATGCTAACATGTCTTCTTTCTGTAATATCGTCAAGGCCAACTTTGACATGGTTACCATTGGAGGATTGTGGTTAATGCAAATAAACAGCAGCAAA
>JAATJX010004815.1:0-12482 GCA_028641955.1 Protonibea diacanthus | reverse complement strand
ATATATATACACATATATATATATATATGTTCAAATGTGGTTGCCACTGATGGCGAAGAAAGGCCAAGAATCAGTTGGCAATTTCTTTAAATGGTGGCCAACAGCAACCTGGCAACAGTTTCTGTCGAACCTTGTTATTTTTAATTCAGTTTTTGTGACTTCCAGGCCTCCAAGGGAAAAAAAAGTCAGATGGCAGCTTGTTCTTTTTTTTTCTCTCTCTGCTTTAAAAGTCATGAGGAGTGTTTAGCAACTCCTCAATGCAGCACGAAGCAGACTTTACTGCAGGTAAAAATACACTGTAATGAATTCCCCGATCACACATTTGGTGTTAGAAAATATAAATGTTCAGAAATTGTGCTAAAAATATGTGTGAAATGAAATTCCAGTATCCGCCTGATCCGCATCAGCAAACTGATTTCAATCAAAATAGTGTACAACGACAACACGAAGAACAACAGCAGCGGTGGAGCCAATCCCACATCTGGAGAAGTGTGCTGTTCAGTGGGGAGAGTGGTAATAACCCTGATTAGTTCCAGTGTTGATGGCTGCTTATGGAGCTTCCAGGGGAGAGTTGAATAGAGATGGAAATCAGGGCTCAGCTACGGATGATTATCTAGCCACTCCAGATCAAAGATTTCCCTGAGTCTCATCACAGAGGATAAAGAAAAGATCATTTCACCCTGCACTGAAGCTACCTGTGTCTGTTTTATTGAGATGGACTGAAAAGAGCAGCAGGACTGCATTTGAAAAAGCCGGCATCAAACAGAAGCACTGTACATTTGCATATGTGCAAATTGATGCACATATGGTTATCATGATATATATGGCAACACAAACCGATGCACTAAGATGATTTATAGAACAGAATGCTTCTGAAAATAGCCATCAGATTGTTCTATAATTATTTAATGAATTAATAAATCAAGTGCCAGGAGAAAAAAAAAAGTTCAAGAAATTACAGCATAATGTGTTAATAAGAACTCAGATTTTCTGCCAGAGAGAGGGTCACAACACTGCTGCGAAAGCTGTGGAGGAAGAACACAGCGAACCATCTGTGATTTCTCCAGCTAGGTGTCTATGTGCAGTATGTGCGTGGGGAGAAAAAATGCCATGAACATGCCTACATACATGTGACTAATATCTGTGGCATTTCTTCAACTCGCAGCATGTCGGAGTGAAAGAGCTCGAGTGGTTGTGAAGTTGTTCGATGTTCAAATATAAGTGACATAAGTAAGCTGTGTAAGTGACACTCATTCTGAAGCACGGCACAGCTCTCTTACAAACTACATTTTATTTACAGTGTCATGGTGAAGATGTTAAAATAGAGGACACAGTCAGTCATGCATACAAATTCATGACCAGAATGGCTCTGATTTTTCTATCTATGGTTTGACTTCCTCTGAGATGAAAGATGAAAGATGAAACTCAACTTATTGACGAGAACAGTGTCCAGAGGGTCTGATCTCTACTGAAAGGCCTTGGTCTGTTATGTCTGATTTGATATAAGAATAAATGTCACTGTTCCCACTGATCACTGTGTGTGTACGATTATGAAAAAGCAGATGTACCACCTAGTGTTTCCTGTTGTTCCCTCCCTCTCTTCTGTGTCTGTCTCTCTCTCTCTCTGTTGTGTGTGTTGCTGGGTGTGGCCAGCTGACTGTCACCTCATCTAATCAACCCCCGCTGTATACAAGAGCAGCTCAACCTTCCAGATGCCACTTCCAGGTTGTTCAGTCTCCTTCGTGGTAACAACTCAACCAACCTCGTGAAACTTGTGTGCACTTGTTTTGTCGGTCCTGTTTAACCGTGCACTGCCCGTCATTCTGCTGTCACATCCAGCTCAGTTTCAGAGCACCTGCTCCTAAAGTTTACAGCCACCACCGGCCCTGCACCGCTCTGAATAACACCACGAGCCTACCCTTCTTCAGAGTTACACTTTCACCTTGGGTTTAAACTGTTTAAAGCGATCTGGTTGTCGCTTGCATTTTTGGTAAATAAAATGCGCTAAACACATTTTAATTCAACACAAAAAACTGGTTATGAAACTACAAATGGCAACAAAAAGAACAAGAGCGATGACATTTAAAGAAATAGATGATTTTAATTGTTTTCAGGACTACATGTCTGACATTCTTAGAATCACAAACAGCACAAAGGTTTTAATTTGTCACTTGTCGCAACACAAACGCTGACCAACACCTCTATTGTAACTCGTGACTGGTGTGATGATATAGGTGAAGCAGACGGTTTCTCATCTTGCTGCTCCTCATCTCACAACCTCTCAGTGCAAACAGAAGCCTGTGAATTAAAGTGCACCTCCTTCAGGTGTGACCAATGGAAATGCTGTTAAATGTATTTTTGAATTTCAAGTCAAACTGTCAGCAACTCAAGTTTATGTTCAAGTCATTACTATGAGAGTGAGACAAAGCCAGACAACAGAAAATGAAGTTTGAAAGGCAAATATCTATATTATTTGCAAACATGTGAATAGAGTTGTGGAACTATGTCTCCATCAGCATGCTCACACCCAACGGTCATGCCCTGGAGGAAACCTGTACATCACTGCAGCACAGTCAGAGGTGAAACCACAGGAGGTCAGAAAAACGTTCCTTTGCCCTAAGTCAAGGCTCACAGGTTCACCTTACATAAGCCATTTCTGTTCAATTTTTTAGGCATATTCCAGGATAACTTCACATCTATAGAAACATTACAGAAATATTTTTGTATGCATGTAAAAACCTGAACTGAACGAACTAATAAATGATAGAAAACAAACACAAATGCATGAGAGCAGAGCCATCATAGTGTGGAATCTAGAAAGTAAGGCTCAGCTTGTGAAAATGAAACCATGACATCAGCAGGAACACCTATCAAAGGTGTTAAATACTCTCTGTTCTTTGCTATTTTATAATTAGCTTTATATTTTATGTACATATGTATGTGTGTATGTATACATGTGCAGTTCACATGGTTCGTCCAATGGCTGTTCAGCATGTTTGTCATTAGAGGCTTTGAGGTTTCCAGAGGAGCAGACTGAGGTGTGAAGGTGTTTCCTCTGCTTCTCTCACACACTTGCTAACATGAAGATAAAAATAGAAAAACAGGAGAGAGAATCCTGCTAATTGAAGGCCTTGACTCACAGCGACGAGTCTT
The DNA here is from genome assembly GCA_028641955.1 of Protonibea diacanthus. NCBI lineage: Eukaryota > Metazoa > Chordata > Actinopteri > Sciaenidae > Protonibea > Protonibea diacanthus. Next base: position 9,329 of record JAATJX010004815.1, on the reverse strand, counting down.
TCAGATCCTAACATACTGTAACTACTACATAAGGGTTCCACCATGGCGGGCTCAGAAAACCAGCCTGATATGTTTGCCTTTAATCAGGAGTAATATTCAGTTTCATGCCATCAGATCTGTCATATCAGAGATGAAAAGGGACACAGAGTAGAGCATGTTTGACTCCTAATGAAAGACTAAAATGAGTGAAAAGTGACTAACTAAAATTGGTCTGATTCTGCTATGACAATGACAAAGAGAAGAATGACCGTTTTTCCAAAAGTTCTCCAGTATTTATGACCGGCATATATTTTTGGCCATAGATATGGAAAGTCACCCGGAGCCCCTACCTTTGCTTGAGAGCAGGGTTATTTTCAGAGCTAGTTAAATGTTTAAAGAGAGTAAAACCAGGATCAAGACAGTCGACAGAGCAGAACACAACATACAGCATCACACATTTTAAAAGAAATAAAAGTCAATTTTTCACATTCCAACAATTGTACTATACTTGAATTTACTCTGACTAGGACATTCGAGACAACAGGATAGCTTTTTTTTTTTTTTTTTATCCAAGTTTGGTTCAAATCTCAGGTTGACTAGACAAAAGACTCTTCCTCTGACCTCAAACCACACCGAAGACCACAGATTGGTGCCATAAAGACCCATAAGTAAGATGGAGACAACCTCAGGGTGGCCTCATAAATAAATGTCAGCCAGTGAATTGATCTCTGCATATAAAGAGATGACCATCCAACCACAGCATACAAATCACAGTGATGTGTCATAAATTTGCTTTCAGTGTCAAATCCTGGGGCAATGTGCGAAAAAAAAATGTGTCTGATGATTTCAGACAATCAGGAGAGCATGAGCAGTACGTGTACCTGTAATAAAAAGTTTTCAGACTGTCCACAAGTGGTGAAAATCAGACAACTGTTAATAAAAAATGTTTTCAAATCAACCAAGGTTGCTTTCTTTGATAAATACTGAGATTTTACAATAAGCAAGAGTCTGTTCCTGTTTCCTGAGAACAGTTTATTTGGGGTTCCAGACCCACTAATACGGGCCATCCGGTCCCTGTACTCCCGGTGTCCGCATTGCAGGCAGTAAGTCTGACTTGTTTCCGGTGGGAGTTGGACTCCGCCAGGGCTGCCCTTTGTCACCGATTCTGTTCATAACCTTTATGGACAGAATTTCTAGGCGCAGCCAGGGTGTTGAGGGGTATGGTTCGGTGGCCTCAGGATTGGGTCTCTGCTTTTTGCAGATGATCTGGTCTTGTTGGCTTCATCAGAGCATGACCTCCAGCTCTCTCTGGAGCGGTTCGCAGCCGAGTGTGAAGCGGCTGCGATGAGAATCAGCACCTCCAAATCTGAGGTCATGGTTTTCAGCCAGAAAAGGGTGGAGTGCAGCCTCCGGGTCGGGGACGAGATCCTGCCTCAAGTGGAGGAGTTCAAGTATCTCAGGGTCTTGTTCACGAGCAAGGGAAGGATGGAGCAGGAGATTGACTGGTGGATTGGTGTAGCTGAGCTAACTGCAGCTGAGCAGTGCATGGCAGTGTTTTCTGTATTGTGATCAATGTTATTATTAGGGGACCACATGCAGATCCCTGTCGTACACCTCCAGTACAGTGTTCATGAAATGTTCAGTGCCAATATAGGAAATATTCTGTCTTTTAAGCCAGGAGGCAGAAACTGTTCTGTTACAGACCTGAACTTAAAGGTCCAGTGTGTCAGATTTAGGGGGCTCTATTTTCAAAATATAGTCAGAAAATGAGATTTACTATATTTTTATTGCCCTAGAACCAGTCTTCTATATCTACAGATAGATATATCTCCACAGAGTCCATCATGTTGAACTGGCCGTGTATCAGTAACCCAGAATGGAGAAACCAAACACTGGCTCTAGATAGAAACTTTCACATTATTCACACATTAACATTTCACACCTGCCATAGTCCTGTGCCGCATTAGAAAGGATAGGGTGAACAACATTAACTATCACCTTTTCATTAATTGCAATCTAGTTTCTGTAGTTAGTTAACTGCCTTAGCCATAATTTATCCATCATAACCCCAATCTTCTCCCATTAACTATACTTGCCTTACATAGTTATTCTGGAAGGTGAAAACCAAATGTCAGACATGAGTTCAGTGGGAACATTTGCTGTGTGTTCAGATAACTCATAAGCCTTCTCAGTTCACAGTGTCAAGTGCTTTAGATTAATCAGTAACTAATACTGTACAGCATGGTTTCCTAACCAGAGACTTAATTATACTCATTATCTTTACATCTGAGGTATTATTACTAAGTTGTTTTCTTCTTGCAATCAGCTCACTGGGTCTACATTTTGGCCAATAGGAGTTTAGAAATGGGTCATCATCAACCGTTTCAGGGAGTGGCTCAATTCCTAGAGAATTGTGTAATCTTGTTTGTGCAAGATAAGAGATTTGGATCATTTTTTTACACATGCATCCACACACAGTCCACACAGTTGTGATTTGGGAGACGTGGTATTAAGTCTGGTGTCGAGTGCTCGGTCCACACAGGATTTGTATTTTAATGCTTTGTCAAGCAGCGAGCAGTAAACTAAATTCACGCTCGGCTGCTCTCTCGGCAGTTGTCTCCAGACAAAAGGCAGCGTGTAGCATGTCACCTGCTTTTTATACCCTCACAACAGGAATGATTACGTGATCACGGAATTTCTTTCACACTTCCGGGCTCTCACAAGGCTGCTGTCATTTCATTCAATAAATAGAGGTACAAATATTTCACTTTATCTTTTAAAGCACATACATGCTCAGAGCTCATACATTCTCTTATGCTTTCTTATAAATGTCACTTTCTGCAGTTTAAAATGATCATTTTCTGAGCGTCAGCAAGGTGACATTTTGTTTGTAATTGCCTTCTGGAACCTTTATAAACATTTTGATAATGATAATTTCTTAAAACTGCAGCCATCAATGTTTTTATTTTTATAAAAAATCAGTTGCTTTTGCTTTTGATTACAACAGTCTACTGAGCATTTGTAGCGTCATTGAGCTCAAACTGTCTTACAGGCTCCGACCGAACTGTTTGGTTCAGTCTTATGATTTTCATCAACCTTGTTTCCAGCTGCAACAGACAGCTATCAGTGACTCTATTCTCATAAATCCACATACCAGCAACCAAACATCAGAGAGAGACAGTTAGCATCTAGCTGGTAAACACAGTGGAGCATTTAACAGTTAAAGAGTTGGTGGTGATCAAAGACAGAGCTAAAAGAGAGAGTGAATACTGGACTTACAGTCATGAAGTGGCCAGAAGCATTCAAAATGAATGCTAACATAGCTCTGTATCTGCTGGATGTACAAAAAGGCAGCTGTCGCTCACAACAATTTATGTTTCAGTTTGTTTCACTGAAAGAATTATATAATGTTTTGGGGAAGATCACACAAGAATCCAGTTTGCCAGGCCTCAAGAACTGAACCATATGTGTCTGAACCATGGTTGTTCAGAACAACTGGCACTCTATGCAGCTAGGACATGAGCTACAGGTGTGGTTTTATGCAAGGTGTATGTGACAACATAAAAGATCTATTTGCTCTTCTCCCTGTTGGCTTCTTATGGTTCACCGGTCTAATGAGTTAAAGTTCACCCGTGATAGATGGTGATAGACAGATGGTTCATCCAATAACCTGCCAAGTTTCTGAAAGTGCCTGCCCTTTTCTGACAGTTTCCACCTACGACTTCCCACTTCTGTGTAACAAACCATCTGGAGCAGTCAGGTTAGGAATGATGGCCGTGGTTAAAAGAACATCATGTTGACTGTTGGGAGTAAAACACAGACCAACCAGAACTCTGTACATTTGTCACGGCTATGTTTTAACACCTACATCAGCTCATACTGGCATGAAACACGAATTACATCCTTGAATGAATAATCATTTAAAGCAATCACAACTAAACAGCAATGCAGAAATGAGCATGAGGGCTGAGGCGTGCATGTAACCATTGAGGCTCTTCGTGGTAAAGCTTTTGTGGCTGTTACATGGTTGTCAGCCTAAGTTCCTGTCTCAGTCTGCACATTGGCCAAGCCTCATTAAGCACCCTTCCCAAGATCCTTGTTTAGTCCCTAATTAGGAGAGCCAGTGGTGTTGCAGGATCTGGTCAACCTCCAAGTCGCTCCAAGCAAAGATATTCTCCCCACAGCATCATTGAGAAGTCATTAGGAACTTTCAGGACATGGGATATTGGCATGTTTCACCATTTAAGTGCCTGAGTTTCAAAGTGTGTGTGACTAGCCTGCCTTTGCTGACTGATTACTGTGTATTTAGTCCAAAGTACGGTGTGTGTCACTCACAGAGCGATCTGTGGAGCTCAGAGGCAGCAGAATAGCGCTGTCTGTCTATGTCACAAGGCCCTGTGTCTACAGTCCTTCTCTATCTCGCCTTTAATCCATCTTCTATCGTCCCGCTGACTGTCTCCTCATCACCCATCTTTTCATCTGCCCTCGTTCAATGACTCCCTCTGTCCCCCGCCGCCCCCCTTCCCATCACTGTCCCCTCTTCCTACCTCTGATGTCACAAATTCAGATATGAGGTTCCCTGATAGTGCACAGCCTTGGACACTGCAGCCTTGTTTGGAAGGGGAGTGATCAGAGGATGAGAAGATGGTAGAGACGGCGAGTGAGTCAACGGCACGGGTATTTTCCGAGGCAGCGGGAGGATGTAAGATACAGAAACAAAGGAGGACATCTAGGTTAGGAAAACATGCATGAATGCCTCTGAAAAGGCCTGTGTTGTGTTCGCCGGCTTGTCTCATCCCCGTGACTCTGAGCCAGCCGTGCCTGTCAGGGCACTACTGTTGAATCTATTTCTGTTATCCACTCTCTTTCTTGAGGATAAATCTGACTACTAATATCCGTACCTGGGGCAAGGGGAAGGGGGGATTCTCAGAATCAGAACGTAGCACATGCCCCATAAATACATGTTGTCATAAGAGCAGACAAGTCCTGTACACTTCACTCGTCACAGTCTTGTGGCAGACCTGTGGCACGGATTTTACTTTCTTTTCTTGCAACAAAACCCCATAAAAATCTGCATTACGGTTGGACTGCTCCATTAATTCTTTGTGGTTAAGTGTTTAGTGTAATGCACAGGATGTTGACGGGGCTCCAGTGTCTGTAGGGATTTGGCTTGAACATTTTAATATTAATGAGAGGTCAAAAATAAGTTCAAATCACTGGGCCGCAACTGGGGAATGCAAACAATATATTTTTTTTCCGAGCCGCAGTAACACAGGTCAAAGGTAGTCCTGCTGGTTTTTATGTGATGGGAGGGGGCGGTCGTGTCGCCTTGAGATGAAATCTCTGATGGAAACTGAATTTTTAGGATTTTACAAAGTGGATGATGAATCAGCAAAGCAGAAAAAAGGGTTGGAACAGCAGCTAGATACCAGAACAATACACAGAGGGACAAGAGGTATTAAGACGGCAAGGGCATTTTTAATACAATCTGACCTTTAAATATCTAATGTATCTCTACCTCTGAATACATCTGAACTGGTGGGCAGGTTTAAAGAGCTGCTAACCAAAAAGTAATTTCATTAATCTCAGTTTAAGCAGAGAGTTTAAACTTTCTTTCCGAGGCTTTTATACAGTTTTTATACAAACTATTGTTTTGAGACTCCAAATGTTGGCACCAGCCTTTAAAATGACTCCAGCAGTCATTCCTGACATTTTAGGTTTGCCTTTTCCTTCACTGCTAGACAAGTACGTATAAACCATTCAACGACGACACACGCTTCTACACTTTCCATGTCATGAGCTGGATTATATTTCAACAGATTGATTTCTTTTTTTTTAACACCAGGACCAGTGTCCTCACCTGTTGAGACACTTTTTTAAATGAAAATATACAGCATGATGATGCAGTTTAAGTTCTGTCCCCCAGCAAGCCAATGCTATGCTGCAAGAAATCCACAGTGATCAGCACAGCACATAAACTAGTGGAAATTTAACCTGATTTACCCAAGGGATGGGTTTATGTGTTTTTACAGCGCCCCCAATAGTATGATGTGGTTACTTGAAAAGGTCTGAGGTTGGACTAAATTCCATCAATTGTATTATTTTTTATATATTGCTAAAAATGCACAAAGAATCAGATTATTTCTCTTAGAGCAAACCTTTCAAATAAAAAAAAATCCAATAAAAATTTTGAAAGTTCTTCAAAAACCTTGTCTCATTTTCATCAGTGTGTGTGTGTGTGCACATGCAGCCTGCCTCACATTGGACATCAGTGAGTCTTTCTGCAGTACAAGGAGAGCTGAGGGAGGCTCCTTGCACCAGAAGGGGGGACAGTGAATGACAGACCATTTTGTTTTGCGAATAAGACTGCTGGCCATCAGTGAGTGATACCAAGCTGGGTGAAAGTGCGCCACAGCAAAAGGCTCAGAGCGTTCATCTGCCTACTCCACTGCAAAGAAATCAGCTACGTGCCTCTGGTTTCTCCCATAGGCATCAGTGGGCAGGATTTCACCCCGCCTCATCACCATGTAGACACGACTTAGAACACATTCTCTGTTTTTCAGCAAGTATCCAGGATTTCTTAAATCATTAGACTAGATCTAATATTCATGACAAAGTCATCAAATATTAAAAAATAATAATAATCTTTAATTATTTTAAAGTGTTCTCTTTTTTTTTTTACTCTGTGATCTGTCTTCAAACTTCACAAGAAAAATATATAGACTCTAGGTCATCAAACAAACTCCGATAAGTCATGCACCAGGTTTTCCCTGATACGCAACGATTTCATGTCGGATGGAGACTCCAAACGCCAAACACCATTCAAAAAATCTCCATTTAAATGCAGCCTCGCTTACTGGCAAAGCTACACACTGCTTTGAAAAGGAATCCTTACGAGTTGCATATCAGCTCATCTTTAAAAAAAATAATAATAATAAAATACACCTCACCTCTTAAAAACACGAGGTTCTGACTGATACTAAAACTTCAGCAAGAGGTGTAAAAAAAACAAGCTCAAATGTTCAGGATTCCTGAAACAGATTCTGCTGGACGTGTTTGACTGATCCCGATTTAAAGAGTTGCGCTTATACAAATCTGTAAAATGAGGTTGTAGCTGCTGTTTAACCTCTCCGAATGAGCGAAGACTCATTCTATTACACGTTTTTTTTTTTTTTTTTTTTTTTTAAACAAACAAAGTTAGGCGACACCGTCTCCAGAGAGAAACGAGCCTTCAGTTCCATTCTCAGGGGATCACCGAGGAGCCCAAACGGCGACTGACCACCAAACAAACGGTGCGACTCCCTGAGCACAAACCGTTTGGGTGTGTGAGACTTGGAAAACACTGCGCTGCTCCCCAACCTGATAAAGGCACATCACAAAATGATGGGGTGTCACAACAAGCTGCTAAAGACTCCATAAACACACTAACTCCATCTCTCTCTCTCTCTCTAATTTATTTGTTTGTTTTATTGATAATTTTGGCTGTGATCGCTGCCAAAATCGACACCGAAACAAAACGCCGTGCTCCACGGAGCAAGCTGTGCTGGTGACATGTGTGTGCAGTAAACTTGAAGGTGAGCAGCAGTGTCACCGAGAGGTCAATAAGATGAATACTGAAGAAAATGAGATTTTTTTTACCTTGAGTAAGTTATCAGTCCCTGTGATGCATACTGTCAGTGGTCAGAGCTCGGTGCGTTCACGGGGCATTCACCAATTCCAAAAAAGGCTAGAGATAAGTCCTAGGATAAGTCCACAAAACGCATTATTGTGGACGGAAATTCCGCTTTACGTGTGCAAAAAGAAACGTGTCGTTGCTGTGAGAAGATGATGAGAAACTCGCAGAGGAGTTCTGGATGTCCGTTAGTTCCGACTGATGCGTAAAATGGGTTCAGAAAATCCCGAATGTGTCCACTCTGTGTTATTCTCTCACATTGTTCCAAACTGACACGTCCTCCGCTCCTCTCAAATTTATCAAGGAAATTAAAATCCTGTTTATTTTTTTTCGATAGTTGTTTGTTATTCCGGAAAATCTGAGACTGCTCTCAAAAAGTTAATCTCCAGATGCAGACTCGTCCCCTCAGGTTCTTCCGTTGCTCGGTCTTCAGGTGGATGTGGAGGTTTAACGGAGCGGCAAATCAAGGAAGGGCTCGCGCGCGTCTCGGAAAGCGACGTCGCCAGCTCGCGGCTCTGGAGCGTCCTTGTCTGTCTGTGTGTCCGCGCGCAGCAACAGCCGGATTCCTTATTTGGAAGCCCGGGGCTCGCGCGACTGTCAAGAGAGTCAAGTTGTAGCAAAATGACTTCCAGCGAAATCTTTCAAAATAAAAAAAAAAAAAATGGGATTATTATTATTATTATTTTTCATCACGAGGAGCTCTCCATTAAAACAGGAGGGGAAATACTGACCTTACCTCCGCACTTATGCAAATGAAAACAAAATAAAATAATACAACAAAAATGTGATTTTTTGAGAAGCTGCTCATCACGTGGAGCTCTTCATTAAAGAAGAAGGCGAATTATATTTTATTGGCATTTTTTCAATGAACTTTAAATCACATTTATGCAAAAAAAAAATTCTAAATGAAAACGAAATTATTATTTATTGACAATTATTTCGACCTATATATAATTATGATATATGTTTTTTTGTCTCTTATTTTCAAGTCATAACCACAAAATAATATTCATAAAACTAAATGATGTCAAAATCACATCTGCTCTTGTACTAAAATGTCTGTCTGTGTTTTATGAAAAATGAAAATATAATTTCATTGTTGACATTCATAGTTCATAACATTTTTGGTCCACCATTTATCTGTTTTCTATGTTATAATGTGACTTAAAACAACAACACAGATATTTCAAATGAAACAGCATACAATAGAAGTTTCCCCTCCCTTGGGACTGCTTTTATTTTGAAGGCAAAATCACTCAATTTCCTGCCAGATTCTGCCTTTCTTGTGTTCAAAGCTGAGGGGGGTTCCTCTCAATAGAAAATTCACCCAGCAGCCCCCTCTTCTGGAGTCAAACAGCGTCAATTGGATGTTGTGTCAGGTCCGTGGCACCACCTACATTTCCCACACAAAGAAGGATGTTCAGAAGAAAGAACCACAACACTTTTTTTTTTTTTACAGGTTACAGAAAGGCATTCTGGAGATGCTGTTAATTCAGTGATGCAGCAGCTGAGCAGGGACTTGTCAAACTCAGCACTGAGGAGATTCAGTCAAGCAGAGATGGACAGGGTGCAGCAGACGTGTGTGTGAAGTGTGAGGGACATCCTGCACATATATATTAATATTATAATAATAATTATTTACAATGTTGATTTTTATATTTATCTTATATTTTTAGAT
>JAATJX010004785.1:0-13852 GCA_028641955.1 Protonibea diacanthus | reverse complement strand
ATATTATAATATAAAAAATATAAATAATATAAAATTGTTGTTAAATTTTGTTGAAGCAGATTACACTTTTACTGGGTGATTGTGGGATAATAATTTAGTGCCCTAATTATGCTTAGGGCACTGAATTAACTAGCAGCAGCCCCGGCCAATGTAACAGAGGACTTGTTTGCTTCCTTGAGTTACTTCCTTTAGCTTACGAATTTTTGACGTGCACTGGCTTTGGGGCTTATTTGGATTTAATACTAGGGTTATTACAGCTAACATTAATGCCAATAATAATAATAATAATAATAATAATAATAAATAAACATGCTTTCAGACTGTTCGGACAGACACGAGTCACCGCGAGAGTGGCAATAGCCTGGCTATCGCCAGAGTATATCACAAGTGAGATATAGTAGGACCATCTACTCAATTTCTCGTAGGGGAGGTGTAGTTAACTTTGGGCGTTACAAATGTCTATCATTTGGCATATACGTAGCCCATAGCCAATTGTGTCAGTTGTACCCGATGACGTATTTAGAGCAACAGAAAGGCTAAAGCATATGTCTTTGTGTGGATGAAAGACTGTAAAGCCAAACGCTGTTCTTTTAACACAAACTTTCACTCTAAACTATTCAGAACACTGTCTAAAGCTTGATCGAAACATTGGTTCGCATCTGCTGTTGCCATGCTGAATAAGATCCATAAACAGTCTCAATAAAAAAACAACAAGCTTCCTACCTCAGGCAAGCAACAAGGAAAACAAGACACTGGACCTGCTATACGCCAATGTTAAGGAGGTGTACAGCTCCACTGCCCTTCCTCCACTTGGAGGATCAGACCTGAAACCCCTGTATAAGCCCCAAGTCCAGTGGCTTCCTGTGACCACTAGGACTGTGAGGAGATGGTCACAGGAGACCGATGAAGCTCTGCAGGGCAGCTTCGAGCTAACAGACTGGGAGTTGCTCTGTAATTTGCGTGGAGAGGACCTTGATGATCTCATGGACTGTATAACAGGTGACACATATAGACTTTTAAATGGAGCATAATAAAGGCACACACCTAAGCACACAAAAACACACAGACACACAGATTACACAGCTAGGACAGTTGAATGTTTCTGTGCCACCAGATAACATTCAGCCAGTCTGTTTTCAGGTCGGCCTTAACCAGATTTGGGAGTCAAGCACACACGCACACCATGCAGGCTCATGGGAAACACATAGACAATATTACGTTCACGTGATGCCCAGAACACTAAGAAGTACAGGATGGTTGGGTCCAGATCTGGTGATTTGACTATGTAACATGATCGTGATGTAACAGTGATGTAAGAATGGCTATAAAAAGAAAAATGAAGAGATGAAGTAAGGGTACGTTCGGATTTGCAAGCAGCCGTCTCCGTGTTGTTATTTCATAACGTTTTGGGGACGTTTGGGGTTTTCTCCACAACACAGGGTACATCAACTTCCGTGTGGACAGTGTTGTTCCTACAGTGACTGTACGCTGTTTCCCCAACAACAAGCCGTGGGTCACCAGAGACATCAAGGGGAGCAGGGAGCAGATGAGGCTTCAGAGGGAACTTAAGGAGAGGATCCAACAGGGCAAGGACAACTACAGGAGAAAGCTGGAGCACAAACTCCAGCAGAACAACTTGAAGGATGTGTAGAGTAGAGCCTGACCCATATGGGAATTTTAAGGCCAATACCGATACAAATATTTGGTGATTTAAAAATCTGATATTCCGATATATCAGCTAATATATATATTTAAAAAAGAAATTTCAGTTTTGCGTAACAAAACAAACAGATTTCCCTAACATTAGTTATATGTAGATAATTATTATTATTATTATTATTATTATTATTAAACAAGACAAAGGTCAGTCCTAATCTTTTTTTTTGTGTGTGTAATGGTTGCTGTGGAGCTACCTTATAATTGAGTGTGCCTGAAAGAGCACACTATATGTTATCCACAGCGCTTATGCCGAGTGCCTATGACACGAGGCACATACTCCCTATGCCTCGTGCCATAGGCACGTGGCAACTATTAATCTTCTGCGTGTTTCATGCCAGTTTTATTATTATTGAGTGTGCCTGAAAGAGCACACTCTTTACTATCCGCCCAGCTTATTCTTATTATTATTGAGTGTGCCTGAAAGAGCACACTCTTTACTATCCGCCCGGCTTATTCTTATTATTGGTGTGGATGCCCAGATAATAATAAACTCTTCAAGTTTATTATTGGCGTGGATGCCCAGATGCCACCATTCAGGACAATGGAGCTATTAATTTACAAATGTCTACTATTAATACTGTACAAATTATTAAATATTTTGTAAAATTTTCCCACCATAAGGATGAATGGAAAATCCTCAAATCTGTCAACAGACCCACTACACTTTAAACAACAATTACTCCACACTTTGTCCTACAGACTTCATTCAAATTACTACTTGTAGACAAGATGTTAAACTATTAACGTTGTCCACAACTTTACAGAATCTTTTACCGTTTTTAAACTATTAAACACCAATTTTGAGTATGTTTTTACTCCACAGCAGCGTTTTCAATGGGTGTGTATTGCGCTTGCTAGAGCGGGTTACATCAGAGCTAGAGTGAAAGAGCAGCTAACAAGTCCGTCAAAAAATAAAACATACCAGTCTCTCCTGACCGCAAATGTCATGCTACAGACATGATTTACCCAGCAAAACGTAGGAAAACTGGATACCTACGCAGTGATACCACCACTGAAGCTGTCAGCCTTACCGTTTCGGTGTTATAAGCCTCGGAGCACCAGCTAGTCCCTGCAGCACTCCCATTAACTCCCATGTTAAAAAGGAGCGATTTTTCTTCAGGCACGCAGACAAACCCGTTCCTTTACCAGACGAATTAAGTCCATTCCGTACCGGAAATCGCATTTTAAAAATACCAGACGATCAGGAAAGCCTCGTAATAGGCCTGGTCAAGTCATTTCAGCGATATTTACAACAGTCTAGTCGGAAATCGGTCATTTCTGTCGTGTACTCCCTAACGTTATCAGTCGTGCTCTGAGCTGCAGTCTGATACACACGCGCATCTCTAATTGGGGCCCGGCAGATGGTGGTCTTTGCTCAGTAAACTCCGTACTGTGTCGGTCTGTGCAGCAGTCTGACACACAGACGGTTAGCTGCCCATTACATGCCACATTAAAAAGGAGCGATTTTTCTGCAGGCAAGCAGACAAACCCGTTTCTCTACCAGGCGAAAGAAATCCTTTCCGTGGCGGAAATGACGTAAAAAGGTCACCCACAGATCAGGAAAGCCTCGAAGTCGGTTTGATGATAACTACAACGGTTTGGTCTGTACACGACTTTATCTGCCGTCTGCAGCTGTTTACTCTCGGTCAGCGTCTCTCCCTCTGTCTCTCAGACGCGCGTACCTGTCCTCTCTGGTTAGCATGCCGCTAACGCTACATGTAAACAAACCGTGCGCATGTAGCACACAGAGTCTGCCAGCTGATTGTAACAAGCGACAACGAGCGGACCTAAACGGACATGGTACTGTACTGGGCATTTAGCTTTACATAGCTTAACATGGCTAAGAACGAAACTGTTAACTTTGTTAGTGTGTTTGTTTAGTTACATAAGTGTTTTTATTCTGTTCATGTTGTGATCTGTGCCATCATATTTGATGAGAGCAGTACAGCTGAATTTTATCAGTTAAAGGTGTAGTGACAAATATTGCAAATATAGAAAGATTACTCAACTTTTTTTCAAGTAATCTCACGCTTTCTTAGAACACTGTACAAATTAATAAAATATTTCAAAATATCCTACAATTTGTCTTGTCAAATGTTTCAATAAGAGAATCAGCTGGTTACACGGATTCCACTACTGTAACAGTAATTTATTAATTTAAATTTAAAATCATAATATGACATGCAGCAAAAGTGCGGGGGCCGGGATGCGAACCGGCGTCCCAGTTTAAAATGCAACAAACAACATTGTACCTAACCATTCGACTATCATAACACTACTATGATAGTGAGAGTACTTACAATATAATGCTAATATGAAATTTGAAAAAATCTAAATTACAATAACTTTTTTTAGGATTACTTAAAATTATTTATACATAAATAAAGTCGTAAATAGGTGACGATTCAAATAGCTGGCTAATATGGTAAATTGGTGTATTTTAAGAGAGAAGCAGTTTTACAAACAGACCATATACCCGCCCCTACGGAGTGCTCAAAAACGGCGAAGGAACACACCCAAGACTGGTCCACACTCTAGCTGTCTCCCTATTGGCTGGTGAAACACACTAATTTAAGCGCAGGGAGGGGCAGCTTTCAGTCTGAGCAGACATCTCAACCTGAGAGGACGTGTTGCTTTGAGTGTGAGCAAAAAAAAATTGAGAGCGCACAGGGCACATTTTGAGTGCGAGCACACTTAGGTTTGAGCGCGTAGACATTAGATCTGAGTGCGCACAGAACATATTTGAGTGCGAGCGAAATGTTTGTGTCCAAAAAGAAGAAATGTGAGCACAAGCATGTGATGTTTTGAGTCCAAGCACACATTTTGAAAGAAAGCAGCAGAAATCTGAGTGCGAGCACAAAATGTGAGCACGAGGAGAATAAATCTGAGCACGAGAAGGAGAAATCATGCTCTCAAACTGAAAATCTACGCTCTTGAATGAAGATAGGATAATTCTTCCATACAGCTAATGCTAGAATTAGTGGCTAGCGTGTCAGCGCTAGCTGCTCATGTGTGTAAATAAGCATGTTAAATATTATTATTTGAGATGTGCTTTTTCAATAAAGACCCCCGGCAACAGCCCACTCGGCACTTTCAAAATTTCCGCGGGAATTTTCTAGTTAGTGCCGAGTGCCTACGACACGAGGCACCTACTCCCATGGGAGGCATAGTGCCGTAGGCACGAGGCAACTATTAATCTTCTGCGTGTTTCATGGCAGTTTTATCATTATTCATTTTCCGCCCTTTTTCGCCGAAAAATGCGGCCCGAACCGGCCATAGGACCCCCAGCAAATGATATATCAAAACGTGTGTTTTCATCCCGAATCCCGTGCTTTTACCTGTGTAAGAAATTTGCGAAAAATTCGCGAATAACTTGAAATGGAACTTGAACTAACTTGAAATAACTTGAAACTTGAAATGAATGGAAAACCCTGAAAAAAAAAATATTTCAACAGACATTTTCAAAAATGAACTGCTCTGGCATACTTTCACCGAGAGACATTTAAACTTTAAAATGGAGGTACTCTTGCCTTCTCTTCATTTATTCACGTCACTTATCGACTCCTTTTACTATTTTTAAACTATCGAGGCTCAAAGTTGAGAAGGTTTTTGCTCAAATTTCTGGGTTTATAATGGGTGTGTATTGCGCGGAATGTTTGTGCTAGAGTGGATGACATCATCAGCTAGAGTGAGCAGGAGAGAAAAAAATAAGTCAAAAAATAAAACGGAAACTGCTCCTGTGCCCACAAATTTCACACTACAGACATAATTTATAGATAGAAACGTAGGAAAATTTGTCTTCTCACTCAGATTCGTCAGCTAAAGCTGTCAGTGTTATAGTTTTGGCGTCAGACACAAAGATTCGCCACCAACACCCATCCACAGCCCCATAGACTCCCATGTTAAAAAGGGGGGGGGAATTTTTGGAGGAAAGCAGAAGTAACCTTTCTTTGAATCGATTTTAATAGGTCACATTTCTTCATTTTACACACAAACTGCATATCTAGACGTCCAGGAAGGGCTCAAGATGCCCAAAATTAAGCTGGTTCAATGATTAGAAATACGGTTTTCACCAGAAATCCTTCCTGTTCGAGGCGTGGTCTCAGCATTTTCTCTCTCTCTCTCTCTGTCTTCCAACTGACATTCAAACAGGTGCAGTAACTGCCCGGCGGCGGCCATTTTAGCAGTTATTGGCAGTTAATTTGAACTTCTCTGTGTAAAATGACAGAGAGGGACAGCAGAGCAGCTAGCACGTTAGCACTAGCCACTAACTGACAGACAATAACACAGGCAGCTCAAGCAAGACATTTTCTGCAGTGACCGTCAATCTGCTTTGTTTCTGTTTAAATCTGCTGTTGCTATGCCTATGATGTGACATATATCAGTCATCTAATTTGACAGTGAATCCAGCAGGACTGTGTTAAATCACAAGATAATTTCTAGCCACTAAAAATTAAAGACATGCTAATTGCTAACATTAGGCAGCCATTTTAGCAGTTATTGGCACTGAATTTGAACTTGTCTGTCTAAAATGACAGACAGCAGAGGAGCTAGCGCGTTAGCACTAGCCACTAATTGACAGACAATAACACAGGCAGCTCAAGCAAGACATTTTCTGTAGTGACTGTCAATCTGCTTTGTCACATTTCTTCATTTTACACACAAACTGCATATCTAGACGTCCAGCCAGGAAGGGCTCAAGATGCCCCAAATTAAAGCTGGTTCAATGATTAGAAATGCGGTTTGGCCAAGAATCCTTCACTGTTCGTGGTCTCAGCATTTTCTCTCTCTCTCTTTGTCTTCAACTGACATTCAAATAGGTGCAGTAACTGCCGGCCATTTAGCAGTTATTGGCGTTAGTGAACTTCTGTGTAAAATGACGAACAGGGCAGCAGCGCGGATTAAGCGCGTTAGTGCTAACCACTAACTGACAGACCATAACACAGGCAGCTCAAGCAAGACATTTTCTGTAGTGACTGTCAATCTGCTTTGTCACATTTCTTCATTTTACACACACAAACTGCATGTCTAGGCGTTCAGGAAAGAGCTCAAGATGCTAAAAGTGAAGCCGGTTCAATGATGGGATATGCGGTTTGGCCAGAAATCCTTCCTGTTTGAAGGGTGGTCTCAGCATTTTCTCTCTCTCTCTCTCTGTCTTCCAACTGACATTCAAACAGGTGCAGTAACTGCCTGGCGGCGGCCATTTTAGCAGTTATTGGCACTGAATGTGAACTTGTCTGTCTAAAATGACAGAGACAGCAGAGCAGTTAGCGCGTTGAGCACTAGCCATAACGAGCAGACAATAACACAGGCAGCTCAAGCAAGACATTTTCTGTGGTGACTGTCAATCTGCTTTGTCACATTTCTTCATTTACACACAAGCTGCATGTCTAGGCGTTCAGAAGGCTCAAGATGCCCAAAATTAAGCTGGTTCAATGATTAGAAATACGGTTTGGCCAGAATCCTTCCTGTTCGAGGCGTGGTCTCAGCATTTTCTCTCTCTCTCTTTGTCTTCCAACTGACATTCAAATAGGTGCAGTAACTGCCCGGCGGCGGCCATTTTAGCAGTTATTGGCAGTTAATTTGAACTTCTCTGTGTAAAATGACAGACAGAGACAGCAGCGCAGTTAGCGCGTTAGTGCTAGCCACTAACTGACAGACCATAACACAGGCAGCTCAAGCAAGACATTTTCTGTAGTGACTGTCAATCTGCTTTGTCACATTTCTTCATTTTACACACAAACTGCATGTCTAGACGTTCAGGAAGAGCTCAAGATGCCCAAAATTAAGCCGGTTCAATGATTAGAAATACGGTTTGGCCAGAAATCCTTCCTGTTTGAGGTGTGGTCTCAGCATTTTCTCTCTCTCTCTCTCTGTCTTCCAACTGACATTCAAACAGGTGCAGTAACTGCCCGGCGGCGGCCATTTTAGCAGTTATTGGCAGTTAATTTGAACTTGTCTGTGTAAAATGACAGAGAGAGACAGCAGCGCAGCTAGCGCGTCAGTGCTAGCCACTAATTTCTAGCCACTAAAAATTAAAGACATGCTAATTGCTAACATTAGGCAGCTATTTTAGCAGTTATTGACAGTTAATTTGAACTTGTCTGTGTAAAATGACAGAGACAGCAGAGTAGCTAGCACGTCAGTGCTAGCCACTAATTTCTGGCCGATAAAAATTAAAGACATGCTAATTGCTAGCGCGTCAGCGCTAGCCACTAAAAATTAAAGACATGCTTATTGCTAAATGAACTGCTCTGGCATACTTTCACAGAGAGATTTCATTTAAACTTTAAAATGCTGGTACTCCTGCCTTCTCTTCATTGATTCATGTCACTTATCGACACCTTTTACCATTTTTAAACTATCGAGGCTCAAAGTTTTGCTCAAATTTCTGGGTTTATAATGGGTATGTATTGCGTGGAATGTTTGTGCTAGAGTGGATGACATCATCAGCTAGAGTGAGGAGGAGAGAAAAAAATCAGTCAAAAAATGAAACGGAAACTGCTCCTGTGGCCACAAATTTCACACTACAGACATGATTTATACATAGAAACATAGGAAAATTTGTCTTCTCACACAGGTTCGTCTGCTAAAGCTGTCAGTATTATAGTTATAGACATTCAAACAGCAGAGCAGCTAGCGTGTCAGCGCTAGCCACTAATTTCTACCCGATAAAAATTAAAGACATGCTAATTGCTAGCGCATCAGTGCTAGCCACTAATTTCTAGCCACTACAAATTAAAGACGTGCTAATTGCTAGCGCGTCAGCGCTAGCCACTAATTTCTAGCCACTAAAAATTAAAGACATGCTAATTGCTAACATTAGGTGGCCATTTTAGCAGTTATTGGCACTGAATTTGAACTTGTCTGTCTAAAATGACAGAGACAGCAGAGCAGCTAGCGCGTTAGCACTAGCCACTAACTGACAGACAATAACACAGGCAGCTCAAGCAAGACATTTTCTGCAGTGACCGTCAATCTACTTTGTATCTGTTTAAATCTGCTGTTGCTATGCCTATGATGTGACATATATCAGTCATCTAATTTGACAGTGAATCCAGCAGGACTGTATTAAATCACAACATAATTTCTAGCCACTAAAAATTAAAGACATGCTAATTGCTAACATTAGGCGACCGTTTTAGCAGTTATTGGCACTAAATTTGAACTTGTCTGTCTAAAATGACAGAGACAGCAGAGCAGCTAGCGCGTTAGCGCTAGCCACTAACTGACAGACAATATCACATTCAGCTTAAGCAAGACATTTTCTGTAGTGACTGTCAATCTGCTTTGTTTGTGTTTAAATCTGTTGTTGCTATGCCTATGATGTGACATATCAGTCATCTAATTTGACAGTCGATCCAGCAAGAATGTGTTAAATCACAACATAATTTCTAGCCACTAAAAATTAAAGACATGCTTATTGCTAACATTCAGCGGCCATTTTAGCAGTTATTGACACTTAATTTGAACTTGTCTGTGTAAAATGACAGACAGAGACAGCAGAGCAGCTAGCGCGTCAGTGCTAGCCACTAATTTCTAGCCAATGAAAATTAAAGACATGCTAATTGCTAACATTAAGTGGCCATTTTAGCAGTTATTGACACTTAATTTGAACTTGTCTGTGTAAAATGACAGAGACAGTGGAGCAGCTAGAGCGTTAGCGCTAGCCACTAACTGACAGACAGTAACACAGACACAGAGAGACAGACCAACACAGACAAGCACACGCGCAGAGACAGACAAGACAAACACACCACACACACACACACACACCTAACAACTTCCACAAATTTTGTACTACAGAAATAAAAATTATATCACTAGATTCAGCTCATTTAGGACATTACTACTACACTGACCTTCTACAAACCTTTTACAAACCGTCTATACATGAGCAGGTAGCGTGTACGCACTAGCTGCTCATGGTAGTAAAGACATGCTAATTGCTAACTTGCTATTTTGCAGCTAATGCCAGAAAAATGCTTATTTACACACATGAGCAGCTAGCGCGTTAGCGCTAGCTGCTCATGTGTGTAAATAAGCATTTTAAATATTACTATTTGAGGTGGGCTTTTTAAATACAGACCCCCGGCAATAGCCCACTCGGCACTTTTGCGGGAATTTTGTAGTTCTTCTTCTTATTGAGTGTGCCTGAAAGTGCAGACTATATGTTATTCCCCATACTTAATTTTATTTTTATTGAGTGTGCCTGAAAGAGCATCATCCACTCGGCTTATTCTTATTCTTACGTTTCTTCCGTGTTTTTGTTTGGTTCGCTTCTGCTCCCAGAGTTTTTGTCGCACATACACAAGCAAGGTGTCAAAACGACCGGTTCGGCCGGGAATCGATGGGAAAGACTTTTCAAAGAGTTTCACTGAACGGTTTTGCCAGAAATCGCCAAAAACCATGCCAAAAAAATGAATGGGTGTGTATTGCAATAATGTTTGCAGCTCGAGTGAGTGATGTCATCGCTAGAGTGTAGAGAGAGAGAAAAATTTGTCGAAAAATAAATTTATACACTGCAATTGCGGCGGCAAATGTCAAGCTACAGAAATCAATTATAGCTAGAAACGGAGGAAAATTTGTTGCCGTCGCAGTGATAACACTGCTGAAGCTGTCAGTATTATAGTTTTGGCGGGAGACGCAAAGATGCGGCACTAACACCCATCTTCTGCCCAATATACTCCCATGTTAATTTGAGAGGAGAAATTTCCAGAAGGGCAGGGATTACCTGGTCTTTACCAGATGATTAGTACCAGAGTTTTTAACATTTAGGTCTCATACTGGGCAGAGAACTGGTAGACACGAAGCCCCCGCTCACGGATATTTCAGCTTTTGGATACGACACACACCGTTTGGCATTGAACGCCACCTCTTCGAGGGGCTTCATTCAGAGACTTTCTGTGTCTTTCACTGAGTGCAGACACACAGACAGATGCACACACACACACACACACACACACAGACAAGACAAAAGGCTTTCAAAATAAGAGTCCTTTCAAAATAAAAGACTTCGTAATACCCTCTTATTGACAGACACAAGACAACCACACATGCGCAGACACACACACACACACACAAACACACATGGCAAAATTCTTTCAAAATAAGAGTCCCTTCAAAATAAAAGACTTTGTAAAACTCTCTCATTAATAGACACAACACCACACAAACAAGCACAAACACGCTGACAGGTATTAAATGCATGGGGGCGACAGGGCCAGAGTCAGGCACACTCAAAATTTCTTTAGAAATTTTTCTAGTTATTATTTATTATTATTCTTACACTGTTTTTTGACACACCACTTGTCCCGCAGTTTTTGTCACACATTCACAAACAAGGTGTCAAAATGACTGGCTCGGCCAGGCGACGCGGGCAATGTATTTTCTCAGAGTTTCACCAAATGGTTTTACCAAAAATTGCCAAAAACCACGGCAAAAAAATGAATGGGTGTGTATTGCGAGAATGTTTGCAGCTGGAGTCAGTGATGTCATCGCTAGAGTGTAGAGAGGGAGAAAAATTTGTCGAAAAATAAATTTGTAAACTGTGACTGCGGCCGCAAATGTCAAGCTACAAAAATCATTTATAGCTAGAAACGGAGGAAAATTTGTCATCTCACTCATATTCGCTGTCATAAAGTTGTCAGATGTATAGTTTTGGCAGGAGACACAAAGATGTGGCAGCAACATCCATCTCCTGCCCAATGTACTCCCATGTTAATTTGACAGGAGAAATTTCCAGAAGAGCAGGGAGTACATGCTCTTTGCCTGACGACCCCGGCCAAAGTTTACACAATTTTCACCTGAAAATTGGCAAGGAACTGGTCAACATGACAAGGAAGCCAACGGTCATTCCGGTTTTTGGTTTGCGGCACACCTTATAGGCTGTTTTTGGCCACCTTGGAGGGGCTTCATTCAGAGACTTTCTGTGTCTCTTAGTGAGATACAGACTGCATGTGCACACCTGCGATTAATTACTCTGACCTGCAGCTGACCCTGGTTGCTTGGCAATCTCAAGCCTGCCTTTGACTAACTTTGTTGAAGTCTCTGTATGATATCAATGACTATCAAGACTACATTTTTAATGTCAGCCATTTTATCCTTCTCTCTCGCAAACACAAACACAAACACAGACACATACACATAGAGACGCAGACAGACACACACACCACACACGGACAGACAGACAAGGCAAACACACATGCGCACACGCATACACACACACACACAACAAAAGTCTTTCAAAATAAGGGTCCCTTCAAAATAAAAGAGTTTGTAAAACTCTCAGATTAACAGACAAGACCCCACACACCCACACACACAAATACACACACAGACAGATGCACAGACACACACACGCACACACACACACACAAACAAGACAAAAGGCTTTCAAAATAAAAGTCCCTTCAAAATAAAAGACTTTAAAACTCTCATTGACAGACACAAGACCACACAAACACACACAAACACGCTGACAGTTATTTAATGCATGGGGGCGACGGGGCCACAGTCAGGCACAGACAAAATTTCTTTAGAAATTTTTCTAGTTACAATGTCAACTTGCTTATCCCTTTACCTGCACTCTTTTAATTCTATCGATCAAGCTACAGTCGTCATCTCAATCATCATTTGCTGCCTGCCTTCTAAAATCTACTACTTAGTGATGCATTAAATCCATTATGTGACTCATTAATGCTGCAGCTGAACGCACACCTGCGTCATTGGATTTCACAGACATATAAAAGAAAAGCTAACTTTTATGCACAAGCTGTTTGATAGTCTTTCTCTGTAAATGTTCACTCCTCGCATGCCTAACTTACATTTTACAATGTCTGTAACTACAGATATGCTACTTATAAATACAGTAATCATTACTTTATTTAGGCAGAATAAGTTCATTGTGGTTTCCAAGCTCATTAATGTTAGCGGTCTTCCACTGATTGTCATGGCATTAGCTAGCTTTGTGGTTAGCTAAAGTCTATGATTAGCCATAATTTAGCAATGGATAACGTCATATGCTGCAGCAAATGATACACATTTTTCCAAATAATGGGCCGGGGAGAGATGATACGTCTCATTGCTATAACTGTCACGCTATTAAAGAAATACATCTTCAGTCACCTTGTCAAGAGTTAAACCGACAGTCAGTCAACTATACTGTAACAACTAATGTACTAGCTAAATTCGTTTCACTCTCGGGTTACACGGAAGAGCAGCAAAACTGGACATGGTAGTCATAAAATTTGTCATGCTTATTTGAGTTTAGAGAACTGATGGGGATATTCTTTTAATTGTTATTCAAGCAATGTATGTCTTGTGACAGTTGCCAGCTTACCATGAACACATTTCACCGATGATCTCAGTCGTGGATAACTCGTTCACTCTGCCCAACTCTGGCTGGATCAGCTGATTGTAGGGTTTGTGTTGCCAACAGGGACGTTGTAGAGTGCCCTCTGGTGGACAAACTATGCAACGGCAACACTCATAACATGGTTGAAGAGTGTCTTGTCTGTTTTTAACAATATTCATTTATCGGCCATTATAAATACCGATACAGACAGTTTGGAAAATGCCTAATATCGGTCGATAATATTGGCTCGCTGATAAATCGGTCTGGCTCTGTAGCACATCTTCAACCTGAGCCTGAGGCTGGAGAAGGTCCCTGTGCTGTGGAAGACATTCTGCCTGGTTCCAGTACCGAAGAAGGTCGCGTCCCAGCACCTCCAACAACTTCAGACCAGTGGCGCTGACGTCCCACCTGATGAAGGCCCTGGAGAGGCTGGTCCTGTTACTTCTTCAGCCCTTGGTCAGCTCATCGCTGGACCCTCTCCATTTTGCCTACCAGGCGAAACTGGGAGTGGAGGACGTCATCATCTTTCTGCTTCTCAATGCCTACGCCCATCTACAGACCTGGAAGCACCGTGAGAATCATGTTCTCTGACTTCTCAAGTGCGTTCAACACCATCTGGCCTGCCCTTCTGGGCAGTAAGCTGACAGCGATGCAGGTGGACCCTCCCCTGGTTTCCTGGATTACAGACTATTTGACAGATCGACCACAGTATGTCAGACTGCAGGACTGTTTGTCGGACACTGTGATCAGCAGCACTGGGGCCCCACAGGGAACCGT
>JAATJX010004784.1:0-14221 GCA_028641955.1 Protonibea diacanthus | reverse complement strand
TGTGTGTGTGTGTGTGTGTGTGTGTGTGTGTGTGTGTGTGTGTGTGTCGTCATTATTGTAACACTGTATGATCCCAGCCCTGATGGTCAGGCTGCTGGTTTTGGCCTCATGCTGAGTCCTGACTACAGTCCGCATCCATGATTGCACAGAGAACTGCACTGGTTCCAGCAACAGAAAGCCACATTAGCCATGGTTGCTAGTGAGTGTGTGTGTATTAGCCCACTTACGGGATGCTGAGGATGCAGCGCTGGAGGTGCCGATGATGCTACACAGGACTGGCAGCGACAGCAGCACGATGAGAGGAGACATGTTCACGGGGAATCCACCCAGTCAAAGAGACGAACGGAGACAAGAAAGCGGCGCAGGGTTCCCGCCGCGGGGCTGTCTGTTGTTCTGGTGATACACAACACAGCTTTATTAGCAGCGAAAGCAAAAAGCAATGGCTGTCCGCTGTCTGTGTCTGTTCCCGCCTCTCTCCTCTCCTATCAACCTGCCCAGCGGCACTCCGGCGGGGTTTCACCGACAATCTCCCGAACTAGCGTGTGAACGGAACGCGGTAGAGATGCGGGCAGGGCCTCGAGCTCCAGGTGCATGGTCAGACAGACAGACTGGAGCTGTCCAACTGCTTAACTGCCTGACTCAATCAATACACCCCCACTTGAAGCCGCACTTGGTACGGTCCGCACAACAACACAAGAGAGGATCCACAAGGTAGGGGTGGGGGTGTGGGGGGACGGGAGCTAAGGAATAAAGACAAAGCTCAGTGTGTCTTTATGAAAGGTGTGGAAAAACAAGAGGTGCAGTACCCTTTGAAAATAGAACTGTGTAGAATTGAAATGGAATATGAAATTATTCTTTAATTAATATTGATATTAATATCAAATAAAAGGGTAAAACAATACATACAATAAAAAAGCAGGAGGTACATAATGCATTAATTTCAAATCAATATCAAGAAATCAATAATGGACCTTTGTCCAAGTTCCGTAGTACCTTCCACTGGGCCTCAGCTGCCATTGGGTAGCCTGGGAACTACTGGACCATAATTTGAAAATTAGCCACTGTTTATGATCAGAGTACGGCCTAGACCTGTTCTGTATGGAAAGTGTCATGAGATAACTTTTGTTATGTTATGGCACTATATAAATAAAATTCAACTGAACTGAACTACCACGGTGACCCGCAGCCCCACACATGCATAGCATAGCTGGTAATACCATGTAAAGCATGGGCATAGTCTTGTGACGTCGCCTGTCACCCACAGGCTTCTGAAGAGTGGTTGCAAAGTCCTGCCTCTGCCGGCTCCACACTCATCCAAAACTGGACAAAGAGGCAGAGTGTGGGTGGAGCTGAGGTGGGCTGAATGAAGCCTGGTTGCTGAACAAGAAACCTGTGGTTACCTGTCAAAGTGACCATACTTTAAGCTTTAATGTAATTTGAACAGGTGAGTTGTATATAAATTCACCCTCAGTACAGTTGTCAGGAACGGGGAAATTAGCTATAGAGACCAGGCTATAAAATATGTTTATTTCTGCTGTGAAGTTGGACATTTTAACATGGGGACTTATGGAGACTAATTCTGTAACCAGCCTCAAGTGGCCAATGGAGGAACTGGAGTTTTTGGAACTTCACTTTACAGCCACTGAGGTTGCTTCTTGGCTGAACCATCCTGCTTTCCTTGTTCAACAGCTCAACTTTAACTTAAACATTTAGAATTATCTTTGATCTTTATTTCTCATTTTCTTCGTCATTCATTATTCAAGTATGGATTTCCTTCAGAGTTCAGTCTCATCTGTAGAGTCAAACTCAACGTTCAAATCATATTTAAGATAACTTTCAATGTACTTTCAATGCTGTTTGTTTCATCTGTGACCAGCAGCTCTGTAGCTCACTATGTTATGTTGCGTGAGCAGCCATTGCAAATTTGTGCTTGCTCATGTACTTGTCTAAGATGTATTTGGCAACAGTGACTCACACTTTGTATTGTAAACGTCTCGGTCACTGTGTTCCAATAAATGACCACTATGTCCACATATCCTTATTTTTGTTGTTACTCAATCCTTGACTACACTGATTCACCAGAGAAATGTGCTTACTTGACAGGAAACTTCTCCAGATGTTCGATGAGAAAAGGGAAACAATCATTCGTCCAGTCCCCCACAAAACACTGTGGTACAGAAAAAAACTGCTTCGACAAGGGGACAGGTTGAGTGGCATATTTATTGAGAGGTCAAGGAACTATTTGTTTAAAGCACTTGGTATAGTTGAAGTATTAAATGCATCACATTTCAAAAAACTTTAAATCCAACACTAAATCAACAAGATTGAAACACTCAGTATAATGACCAGACCAGGAGCACATCTGAAACTGATGCATAAAATCATGTTGCATATAGAAGCATGGGCTATTTAAGATTTACTGTGAATATTTATGACAGCAACATATAAATGAATTACACTCTGAATCCACTGGGATTCATTGACAACAAGAAAAAATGTATATAACACTAGTCTCAATCTTTAAGACTCCTGCATGTCAGGGCTAAGCTTGATAAGGGCCTTAAAAGCACAAACTAGTTTTCAGAGGCCCTGGAGTTGCCAGCACGTTGCCACATGGTTGACACAAACACTTCCACATTATATATATATATATATTATCAATAGCAGAATCACCTTAAAGCTGTACAAAAGAACTATTGCTTCCAATAAAGAGAGGTGCAATATCGAAATTTGCAAACCACTCATGCTGCAGGATAAACTGAACGTGGGCTGCTGCTATGGGGACTAACCTTTAAAATGCTTACTTAAGAATTTCAATACAAATTGACCTGACAACACTGACCTCTGGCTCTTTCCTGCATGTCATTCCCCATCTCTCTCTCTCCCCACATTCCTGTCACTCTTCAGCTGTCTCTGTCAAATAAAGCTCAAAAAAAAAAAAAATCTTTAAAAAGATTATGTGTTATCAGGACTCACTTCAACTAATTTATCAGCTTTTTCATTAAATGATGATCATTTATATTTCTATATCCTTACAACTTGAAATTCTCACTTATCCCAAAGACAATAAATTGTCATTTTTATAGTATGTGTGAGTGTGAGTGTCTAGTACTCATAAGCAGAGTGTGGTGTCCTCTGTGATGTGGTTCTGGTGCTCTGGCTGCTGACACTGATGTGTCTCTTCAGACAGGGGATCTTCTTTGCCATCAGTCTTTTGAAGTGACTCTGGAACTTCTTTCCCACAAATGTGTAAAACACAGGACTAATGCAGCAATACAAATAGGCTATGTTCCGGGTCACATACAGTGCAAAGTCCAATCCTTCAGATTCAGAGCATTCAGAGTCATCACCCTTGGGGGTGGTGGAGATCTGAATAGCTCGAAGGAGAATTACAATGTTGTAAGGCGTCCAGCAGGTGAAGAAGGTGAAGATGATGACAAATATGAGCTTGATCGCACGGCACTTCTCCTTCATGCGGGTGGACATGATGCGGATAGTAATGCTGATGTAACAGTACATCACCATGAACAGAGGCAGAAGGAAGAAGAGCAGGAACTGTTGGTAATAACTGACCAGACGCCAGCGCTGCATGGTGCTCTCAGGGTATCCTGACTCGTCACACATCTGTCCAGAGAGAGGACTGTGCCACACATTTCGGAGAACCAGC
Organism: Protonibea diacanthus; assembly: GCA_028641955.1. Classification (NCBI taxonomy): domain Eukaryota; kingdom Metazoa; phylum Chordata; class Actinopteri; family Sciaenidae; genus Protonibea; species Protonibea diacanthus. The sequence continues at coordinate 10,554 of JAATJX010004784.1, read as the reverse complement.
TCTTTCACACTTGCTACAATACTGATACACCAAACTGCCACTGATGCAATGATGGCATATGCTCTTTTCCTGCTCTTGGCAGCTGCTACTGCATGCACAACTGCAAGGTATCGGTCAAATGTCATGAGTGTGAGGAAGAGGATGGAGCTGTAGAAACCAATGAAATAGGCACTGCTGACTATCTTACACATAGCCATGCCAAAAATCCACTCAGACAGATGGTATGTTGCCCAGAAGGGGAGACTGAAGGCAAAGAGAATGTTGGAGAGGACCAAGTTCAGGAGGAAAATGTTTGTCACCATGTTGAGCTTCTCAAACTTGTAAATGATGAAGAGGACGAGCCCATTGCCAAGGTAACTCAGGAGGAAGTTGGTATAGTAGAAAATCGGGATGAATTTCGCACCAAAATCATTGACTTTTGCCTTTGAACAGAGCTGGACAGGACTACTGAGTACGTAACTTGGGTCAGACGTGTTTTCAGCACTATTTATATACTCCAAGTAGAGCAGATATTCCTCATTGTCCATGGCTGGAGTTTGTCCTGTGGTACAGAAACATGAAAGATCTCTGTTAGTTAGTACTTGCTCATAAAACACAAGTGCTCTTTACCTCATAAACTGCATTACAGTGCAGCTCAACACTCACATCCTCTTTCTAATCGATGCTGGCTGAGGAATCTCAAGTCACCATTTGAGAGAATTAGTACATTGGTTAACTCACACTGATGTAGAATATTTTATAATCTTTAAGACATATTTCAACTTTTCTGTACATGTTTCTTTTCAAGTTAAATTGTTAATCATTTTCTAATTCTTCTACTAGGCTGTTTAATAAACTAAAAACTGTGTGGCTTTATATTACTACATTCTGAATTTCTTATCTAACAATCGACAGGATGTTCAAATGAAACATGTTGTTTTGCAACTCCATGGGCTCTATTTTCCTACACATACACTGCCAGTGTTAGAACAAAGTTATAGACAGTCAGTCAGACATCCACGTATACTAAATGTAGATGGAAGGAAAACCTGGTGGCTTCCACATTCTGTGTTCCTCCTTCTAATGATGTATTCAGTCTCTTTTCAATGTTATGGGACATTGTTTGCACCATTTCCATTTCCAGAAGTCCAAAAAGGTACACTTTGCAAATGTACCTGTGACTCTTCATCCCCTCAGAGTGTGAGTCAGTGAGAATTCACAGTCAGTGCACTGAAGATAACTTCTATTGAACATTTGCACAGGTTAATTTTTTTGAGTGGATCATTACAAGGTGGTACATTTAATTCATTCATTGCTGACTATGCATTTGATGTATTTGTCATTATGAAAGTTGACTCGGCACAATGACTAATTTCCTGACTTATGACTGGCTGCGTCATCCACCAATGTTCATCTGTTCTGATAAAATGTTCCAGCAGCAACATAGATGTTTTTTTTCTTGTTGTATTAATGCAGTTATCATCAATAGCTACTATAAGCAAAGAAAATCTAAAGATTACACAGAAAGTATTATATTTATATTAATATATCTTTTTTTTATGAAATTAAATTATTCACTAAATATTTTGTTCAGGCTGGTGCCTTTTTAACTACCCAGCACTTTGGTCAAATTTACATTAAAGACTGCTCATAAAGTGTGCCATCAGTTCTTTATAGTTATTCACAACAGACAGGGAATGCATTAGCTGCTTAGACAGTTTGGATCAGATCCGATTAAGTTAAGTTTTCACTGCCACAAACTATTCAGATTAGTTTTTATGTAACTAAAGACACATTTCAGTGTTCTACTGGTGCTCTGTTTGAGCTGATAAAAGCTTACATTTAAAGATCCATTTAATAAATTATAATTATATTAAATTCTAACCAGAATTAATCACCAAAATGTGCATACATTTGACAAAAAGTAAAATGTTGATTACCAAAAAAAAAAAACAGAAACAAACAAAAACAAATAACTCACAGGTGTCTTTATAGGTGTGCAGAGGATGACGGACAATGAGAGTCTGGAGAGCTATGTGCAGTCACTTGAGCTTAAATGACAAGGAAACTAGCATCTGCTAAGGGGCTGTCCTTAAACGGACTAATGGGCTGTGTGTGTGAGTGTGTGTGTGTGGTTTGTATGTGATGGTTGCGCTCAGTCAGCAATTAAACCTTAAATAGAAGAACTTTGTACTAATTCCAAATAAGTCCCTTTGTGAACCACTCTGCAGTCTTGACCAAGCCAAGGCTAACATACTGAGCTAACATTAGTTAACAGCATCTACAGTTGGCAGCAGTTTACTTTACTGTCCATCAGGGAGGATTACATACTTCTCCTGACATTGAGCATAAAGTTACATAGTGTGAGGACAGATGTATGAATGACAGAGACACCATTCATCTGAAGTTGCACAGGCTGAAACTAGTGCAAAATCAATGTTTATATATAATGCTGTGCTCTTACACAGTTTAATATATGACCATCTAGGATTAACGTAGTTCATACGATATTAAGATTTTACACAGACGGAGGAGCGAAACATTAATCAACAGGTAAAAATGATAGAAATCTTATCTGGTACTCTTTGGTTTGCTCTTCCTCTTTGCCTATATCTTTGTCTCACTTCTCTTTTCTGCTCATCTGAAACAATCAAGATTAAGGGGAAACTTTTGGTTAGCCTCTGCATCCTGCCCTGCATCCTGCCTGTGTGTATTGCAAGCATATTGTATTGAAATTCAATATGAAAATACTATAGTACATGCAGTATATGCATAGAGCAGGGTCTGGACATGAAGTTTATGATGGCAAAAAACTTGGCTGTCAAAATGGTAATTTGTTTGTATTGAATTGTTTCACAGTGGAGGAATGTGACTCAATACAACTCAACAGGAATTAGCACAGGAAATTGATGATATGATCATTTAAAGACATGATGAGAACTTCCTGTGTATTACATTAAGATCTGATCTGAGAAAAGAGAAAGATCTGTAGTTTCAAGAAGCTGGTCTGATCTTTAGTTGGTGTTTTTAGCTCTGCTATAAATTTTAGCTCTGCTACAGTTCACTATCATGCTCCTAACCTCTGAGTTTAAGTAGAAGCTGTGATGTTGTTGTAACCATTTTTCTTTAAACTTAATCCTATGACCAAAGGCATATGTTTAGTTAACAAATAAAAACTAAACCATAAAATGAAGACAGACAGACTGCTGTACTGTGGAGGTAACATTATTTTTAGTCCAGTGAGTCACTGTTCTGCAGTGAAGAGCAAAGCTCACTGTGGTTAATGCTACATGAACGGGAAGAACAGTTCTGTTTGAAAATAATAATAATAATTTACTGAACAGAGTCAGTGTGTTTCATCACTGCAGAGCAGAGTGATGTGGATATTGCATGCATGTGACTATGGTAACTGCACAATGTCAACAACAGCCAGCTGACATAATTATACATAATTAACGCATTTGATTTTGGAGATGTGCTTCAACAATTAAGCTCATGAAGACAAATAGATTTACATATACTTCTTGGTTTTTTTTTAGAAATCATTTTCCTGGAACTGATACATGTGAGAAAAAAAAAAGGTGTTAGACACCAACTCATTTCCTATGAAACCAATGTTATGTACCAACACAAAAAGGCCATTTATAAGAGAGGGCTTCGACTACCGAGAAAGAACCTAACCTCTAACCATTGAATATTGATAAAATATTTCATTTTCAAATATACATTTTCATTCAGTGTGCTAAATGTAGCACAACAGGCCAGACTGCTCACTGTCTGTTCCAACATCCAGCTCAAAACTCTGCGACACAAGCTCCAAATTGAGAAATCATCATAAAGCAATGCACTGCTGTGGAGGGGGCCAGCAATAATGTTAGCCACCCAAAAAGAAGGCCCACCAATCAAAATCAGTTTAAGTGTGTGAACATTTGGAACATTTTCCCCTCTTTACCTTGCTATATCAGCACTACCAGGAAACTTGAAGCATTGGAATTTTACCTCCCAGAAGACGGGAGTTTCTGGTTTAGGTGACAGTAGAGCAGTGTTGCTGAAATCAAATCAAATCAAATTTTATTCATATAGCCTAAAGTCACAAAACACATTTTGCCTCAGAGGGTTTTACAATCTGTACAGGGAGTGACACCCTCTGTCCTTCTCTGACCCTTGGTTCGAGTGAGGAAAAACTTGCCCACAAAAAAACCCTTTTAACAGGGAAAAAACAGTACATTAACATTACAATACAATTAACATTACAATAAATGATAGAATGATTACAGTAGCAGTGGAACCTGTGATAGAGTTATCACAGCAGCAGTAAATCATTAACTAACTATAAACTGTAGTAGAGATATGATAACAATAATGACAGTAATGCTATATATAGTGGACGTCAGCAGCAGACCACAGCGGCAGCCACGATCCATGAGAACCTGCTGGACGAGAAAGCACAGAAACTCCAGGGAAGAAGTTTAGTTAGTAACATGCATTAACGGCAAGAGGGAGAGAGAGAAAGAGAGAGAGAGAGAGAGAGAGAGAGAGAGAGAGAGAGAGAGAGAGAGTCTAGTCCTATGGCAGCAAAACTAAGGGATGACCTGAGCCAGCCCTAACTATAAGCTCTATCAAAAAGGAAAGTCTTAAGTCTACTGTTGAAGGTGTTGACTGTGTCTGCCTCCCGAACCCAGAATGGTAGTTTGTTCCACAGAAGAGGAGCTTGATAGCTGAAAGCTCTGACTCCCAATCTACTTTTGGAAACTATAGGAACCACAAGGAACCCAGCATTCTGAGAGCGCAGTGGTCTAGAGGGGTATTAAGGTACTATGAGCTCTTTTAGATACGATGGTGCCTGGCCATGAAGAGCGTTGTATGTAAGGAGAAGAATTTTAAATTCTATTCTAGATTTAACAGGTAGCCAGTGCAAGGAAGCCAAAATGGGAGAGATGTGATCTCTGATCTTGGTTCCTGTCAGAACACGTGCAGCAGCATTCTGAATTAGCTGCAAAGTCCTAAGAGACTTACTGGAGCAGCCTGATAACAAAGAGTTACAATAGTCCAGCCTAGAAGTAACAAATGCATGGACTAGTTTTTCTGCATCCGCTTGAGACACGATGTTATGTAAGTGGAAGAATGCAGTCCTCAAAATTTGTTTTATGTGGACATTAAAGGACAAATCCTGATCAAAAACAACTCCAAGATTCTTTACGGTGGGGCTGGAGGCCAGAGTGATCCCGTCTAAGGTAACCAAGTCTCCAGAAAGAGAGTTTCTGAGGTGTTTGGGTCCAATTACAAGAACTTCAGTTTTGTCTGAATTCAACATCAGAAAATTGTAGGTCATCCAACTTTTTATATCCTTAAGGCATGCTTGGAGTTTAGTTAACTGATTGGTTTCATTAGGCTTGATCGACAAATATAATTGGGTGTCGTCAGCATAACAATGAAAATTAATGGAGTGATTCCTTCCTTTATATATGCTTCCTAGAAGGAAGAGAAAATCCTCAAATAAACTGTTCTTATGGAGAAAGACACACAGCTGATTAGCTACAACTTTCTCAAGTATCTTAGAGAGAAATAGAAGGTTTGATATTGGCCTGTAATTGGCTAAAACCTCTGGATCTAGAGTGGGCTTTTTAAGAAGAGGTTTAATTACAGCTACTTTAAAGGACTGTGGTACATATCCTGATAATAAAGACAGATTAATCACATCCAATAAAGAAGGGCTAACTAGAGGTAAGAAATTCTCTGGAAAGCACTCACTAACACAAAATAAAGATCTTGAGTGAATCAATTGGTCCTTCAAGGTTGTATCATTTGTAGAGGAACAGTTCTACAAATGCACAAGACAGTCTGCAGAAAATGTTCAGGGTGGGGCAGTCCCACGCTGATTCTTATACACTTCTAAGGAGTATTCGTCATTATTATGATTTACTTATCTAACTGTAGCAGGTAGCTACAATGGAATGTGCTCATCACTATGGTAAATGGTAAATGGACTGTACTTATATAGCACTTTTCTAGTCTTCCGACCACTCAAAGCGCTTTACAGTGAATATCTCATTCACCCATTCACTCATTCATACACTGATGGCATTGGCTGCCATGCAAGGTGCCAACTGCTCATCAGTTCGAGGAACTAACCATTCACAAACCTGGTCCCCTGGTCGATATGAAGGAGCTGGTGTCTGGCGCCGATCTGCCGCCTTCTTGCTCCGAGCAACGCAGCGGCGGATGAGTGCCTGGGCAGATGGTACCCCCACCTCCACCTCAGACTCTGGGAACAATGGCGGCTGGTAACCATATGCACACTGGAAAGGAGAGAGACCAGAAGAGAAGCTAGGAAGTGTGTTATGTGAATAATCCACCCATATGAGGTGCTTGCCCAGGATCTCTGGTTCTGGGAGACAAGGCAGCGAAGACCAGTCTCCAACTCCTGATTGAGCCTCTCAGTCTGTCCATTAGACTGAGGGTGGAACCCCAAGGACAGGCTGACAGTGGCCCCTATGAGGGTGCAAAACGCCTTCCAGAATCAAGACACAAACCGTGGACCACGATCCAACACCACGTCCCTGGGGAAATCATGAAGACGACAAACATGATGCAATAGGACCTCTGCTGTTTCTTTAGCAGAGGGTAACTTGGAGAGGGGCACAAAGTGTACCATCTTGGAGAACCTGTCCACAATTGTAAGAATAGTAGTCTTACCCTCAGATGGGGGCAAACCTGTGACAAAGTCCAACGAGATGTCAGACCAGGGACGATGGGGCACCGGGAGGGGTTGCAGAAGGCCCATTGGGGGTTGCCGGGAGACTTTGTTCCTCGCGCAGACAGGACAGGTAGGCACATATTCCCTCACCCCCTTCTCCATTGCTGACCACCAGAAGCACTGCTTGATGATGAAGATGGTCCGAGCAGTCCCTGGATGGCAGGCGACTCGTGAAGTATGAGCCCAATGGATCACCTGTGGATGCAAAGGAACAGGCACAAAGAGACGATCTTGTGGACAAGAAGCATAGGCTTCCCTCACTCTCCTCTCAATAGCCCATGTGACTGCTCCCACTACACAGGAGGATAGGAGAATTGTGGAGGGTGTCTTAGGACTGGGGTCGGGATCAAACATCCTGGAAAGGGCGTCAGGTTTAACATTCTTAGAACCCGGAAGGTACGATAGAGTGAAGTTGAATCTATTGAAGAAGAGTGCCCACCTGGCTTGCCTGGAGTTGAGGCGCTTTGCTTCTCTGATGTATTCCAGATTCTTGTGATCGGTCCATACCAGAAACGGCTGCTCAGCTCCCTCCAGCCAGTGTCGCCACTCCTTCAACGCCACCTTCACAGTTTCCGGGAAAGAAAGGCACAGGGATGGAGCTTGCCATCGGACGTCCACTGCTGGGAAAGCACGGCCCCGATACCCAGATCTGAGGCGTCCACTTCCACAATGCACTGAAGATGTGGGTCAGGAAGGGCGAGAATTGGAGCTGAAGTGAACCTGTCTTTAAGCCTTTGAAAAGCAGACTCAGCCTGAGAGGACCACTGAAACTTGGCATGAGGAGAAGTTAAAGCATGCAAAGGTGCTGCCACTGTACTAAAGTTCCTAATGAATTTCCTGTAAAAGTTTGCGAAACCCAGAAAATGCTGCACCATCTTGCGATTAGTAGGGGTCGGCCACTTGGCTACAGCACTAACCTTCTCAGGGTCCATCTGGATGTGGTCAGTGGAAACGATGAAGCCCAGGAAGGACACGGACATCACATGGAACTCACACTTCTCCGTCTTCATGAACAACTTGTGATTGAGAAGGCACTGCAGTACCGACCGCACCAGGTACACAAAAACATATTGATTTAACATGTCCTGCAGGACATCGCTAACCATAGCCTGGAAGACAGCTGGGGCATTGGTTAGACCAAAAGGCATGACAAGATACTCAAAATGTCCACAAGGTGTATTAAATGCCGTCTTCCACTCATCCCCCTCCCTGATCCTCACTAGGTGGTAGGCATTTCTAAGATCCAGCTTGGAGAAAATCTTAGCACCCTTCAAGAGTTCGAATGCTGAGGAGATTAAAGGGAGGGGGTACCTGTTCCTTATGGTGATGTTGTTCAGGTTCGCGATAATCAATGCAGGGTCGGAGAGATTTATCCTTCTTTTCCACAAAGAAGAAGCCAGCACCAGCCGGGGAGGAAGACGGACGGCTTTCAACGAGGAGTCGATGTACTGCTGCATGGCCTCCCTCTCTGGCGGAGAGAGAGAATACAGCCGACCTTTGGGTGGCAAGGTCCCCGGGAGGAGATCAATGCCGCAGTCATATGGACAATGAGACATAGCCCGAGTCTTACTGAATACGTCATGCCGGTCGTGGTAACAGGGGGGAACGCTGGTCAGGTCCGGCGGCTCACTGTGGATGTAACCAGGCAAGGAGGTGGCATCTGATGCAGAGGCATCTGAACCTACTACAGACTTGACAGTACAGACGGACGGAGGACAGGTGAGAAGACAATCCTTTCCCCATTTCAACACCCTGCCCGTGGACCAATCAATGTGAGGATTGTGCTTGATAAGTCAAGGTAACCCCAGAATTAGCAGGTGCAGAGACGACCGGAAGATATGAAAACTGATGAGTTCAGAATGGTTACCGTTTATGTTGAGCCGAACAGGTTGAGTGTGATGAGACACCCGGCACAGAAGGTGACCATCGAGGGCGGTGGCTTCCAGCGGCTCGGACAGGGAGACAACCTCAAGGCCCAGACGTTCTGCCACCTGCTGGTCCATGAGATTGGCGGAAATGGTAAATGGTAAATGGACTGTACTTATATAGCGCCTTTCTAGTCTTCCGACCACTCAAAGTGCTTTACAGTGCATATCTCATTCACCCATTCACACACATTCATACACTGATGGCATTGGCTGCCATGCAAGGTGCCAACTGCTCATCAGTTCGAGGAACTAACCATTCAGACACATTCACACACCGATGGCGCAGCCTTCGGGAGCAATTTGGGGTTCAGTATCTTGCCCAAGGACACTTCGACATGCAGACTGGAGGGGATCAAACTGGGGATCAAACCACCGATCTTCTGATTAGTGGACGACCCGCTCTACCTCTGAGCCACAGCCGCCCAACGTCTGCACCGGAATCCACCAATGCCGGGTGAGCAGCCCTCTGCTTGGAGGTGACAAGCTCAGTAGACAGGAGAGGTCGGGAGAGATCACTGGAAGACGTTATTTGGCTCACCAGTGCTCTCTTCACAGGTGAGCCCCGCCCTTGTACTGGACAGGACGCGAGAAAATGTCCCAACTCTCCGCAGTAGATGCACCTGCCTTCCCGTAGGCATTGCTGTCGCTCCTCGGGAGAGAGCCGGGCTCGGCCCAGCTGCATGGGCTCCTCCGCAGCTGGTGGTGGCGCTGCCGCACTGGAGCGCTATGGCGAGTGATCCAAAAATGGTGTTGTGTGTCCGGGAGAGACTACGGCACGCCCTCTCCATCAGCCTGTTGTTGGTGCGAATGGTGAGGGCGATAAGCGAGTCGAGGTCGGACGAGAGGTCAAGGTCTTTAATGGCGGCGGAGAGACCATGAAGGAAAGCGTCGAACAACGAGGCTGGGTTCCACCTGCTGTCGGCCGCTAGTGTGCGAAACTCGATGGTGTAGTCCGCTACGCGCCGTCTGCCCTGCCGTAGCGACATCAGAGCCTGGGCCGCCTCACGGCTGGGAGTGGTGGAGTCAAATGTCCTGCTCAGAGCATCCGTGAATCCACTCAGAGAGTAGCAGATGGGAGAGTCCCGTGCCCACTCTGTAGTGGCCCAGGCCTCCGCTCTGCCCGACAGATGAGTGATAACGAAAACCACCCTAGCCCGCTCGGTGGGGAAACTCCCGTCGTGTAGCTCAAAGTGAAGGCCGTACTAAACCAGAAATGACCGACACCTGCCCACCTCACCGGAGAAACGATCCAGTCGAGCCAGAGGGGCAGCTGGAGCAACCGAGACCACCGGAGAGTATGGAGCGGGAGTGGGAGTAGGAACAGCGGGGGTTCAAATCAAATCAAATCAAATTTTATTTATATAGCCCAAAGTCACAAAACACAGTTTGCCTCAGAGGGCTTTACAATCTGTACAGGGAGTGACACCCTCTGTCCTTAGACCCTCGGTTCGAGTGAGGAAAAACTTGCCCACCAAAAAACCCTTTTAACGGGGAAAAAGGTGGAAGAAACCTCAGGAAGAGCCACAGAGGAGGGATCCCTCTCCCAGGACGGACAGACGTGCAATGGATGTCACGTGTACAGAACAAATCAACACAAACATATTGTACAATTACAATGAAATACAATAAATGATAGTATGATTACAGTAGCAGTGGAACTTGTGATAGAGTTAGAGGGACACAGATGCACAGCAGCAGTGAAACATTAACAGACTATAAACTATAGGAGAGATGTGGTAGCAATTATGACAGTGATGCTATATATAGTGGACATCAGCAGCAGACCACAGCAGCAGCCACGATCCACGAGAACCTGCTGGACGAGAAAGCACAGAAACTCCGGGGAAGAAGTTTAGTTAGTAACATGCGTTGACGGTAATGGTGATGGGG
>JAATJX010004770.1:0-10310 GCA_028641955.1 Protonibea diacanthus | reverse complement strand
AGAGCTTGGTGAAATAAAAGGCTGAAAGACAGACGCCGAGCTGGGCTGACTGCTGTTGGACTAGTCAGTAATATTAGCTGCTGCTGTGTCTGCTGCTGGTGACCTGGTTGATGTTTGGCTGTTAGCAAAGTCGTCGACTCGCTAGTTTTTGATCAGAAGTAATGTAATCAGAACAAATACTCGAGTACAGCTGAACATAGTTACCACAGTGGTATACTGTACATTACATACAGACTCCAGTCTGTCTGTGTGTGTTGGGGCCTCATCTGCTGATACAATACAACCATCACACTGTGAGTAATGATTAAATCCTCGTGTCCATGCAGCGTCTCTGTCCGTCCTGTGGACAAGTTTCAATCATCAAATCTGAATCAGACTGTCCTGGACGTAGTCTCTGTGACTTCCCCGTAGACTGTCTAAAACCTGGACATAGTCTCTGTGACGTCCCCGCAGACTGTCTAAAACCTGGACATAGTCTCTGTGACGTCCCCGCAGACTGTCTAAAACCTGGACGTAGTCTCTGTGACTTCCCCGTAGACTGTCTAAAACCTGGATGTAGTCTCTGTGACGTCCCCGCAGACTGTCTAAAACCTGGATGTAGTCTCTGTGACGTCCCCGCAGACTGTCTAAAACCTGGATGTAGTCTCTGTGACGTCCTCTGGCTGTGAAGTCTCTTTGATTGGTTCTGACTCAGTGTTGATCTATTAATTGACCAACTGGTTGCAGTTGGTCTTTGGATTGTTGACTGATAAAATGTGTAGAATATTTTAATATAAATTATTGTTAAATATAATAATTGATAATCAGTATTAACTCTCTCTGTCTGCAGGCCTCACGTCTGTGGAGCTCGCTGTTGTGTCGGATGGACGCTGTCGCCTAAAACCAGACGATGCACCAAACGTGAGTACACACGGACGAAGGCGCTGTGATTGGTCGGTTGGCCTCAGGGGGCAGATGTGTCGAGTCATGCAGACGTCAATGTTTTATGACTCAGCTCAAAGTGCGAAGAGTCTTCAGATGTGGATTTATGACGGGATCAGAGCCACTACAGGGATTTACAGGTTCTGGACCTGATGGTTTCCACAGTGTGGACTTTATGTGATCCACATGTAGACCTGATGGAGAAGCACACCGACACTCTGGTTCTGGTTCTGTTTGTTCAGCAAAGACGTTAGCAAAATGCTAGCCAATGAGCTAATTAGCTAGGATGAGACGGTTGAAGTGTTCCTTTAAACTGCTGAGTAACACACACATACACACACATACACACACATACACACACACACAGATCTGGATTATTCAGCTCGGCTGTGAAAGTCCTTCAGAAACTCGTGAATGGATTTGCACACACACACACACACACACATCCCATTGGGCTCCGAGCCGACAGAGTAAAGCTTTACTGTTTGGTCACATTGTCCTGAAAACACACACACACACACACACACACACACACACACACACACTGGGTGTACGACCTTTGACCCAAGTCACTGCTGCCCAGTGCAAAGTAATCTTAGCCTAGCTCAGTTAGCACTACCCGCTGGTCTGGAGGTCTACAACTTCATTAGCCTTAGCTGTATGCTAAGCTAACATGCTAAATGTTATAACTTTATTAAGCAAAGAGACTCCTTGTCTCCTCTCCTTGTCTCCTTGTAGCCAGGTGTCTCCCTCGTTGCCATAACAACGCACTGTGTCGACAGTCGAACCGCTGCGTGTGTCGGCGAGGTTTCCACGGTTACCGCTGTGAGGTTTCCACGGTAACGTTTCCTCCGTCAGGACACCCGCTGACCTCCGCCCGACCCACCAGACCTGAACCAAAACCAGGAGCCACCGCAGAGACCAGCAGACCAGAACCAGGATTCTCAGCCCTGCAGACCAGCACCCCGGGCTCCTCTGGTCCTGATCCGTTTGGACACATTGGAGTTAAATTGGACAATGGAGCCAATGAGCTGTTTGAGATGCAGGAGCAGAACCGGGCCTCCACAAAGAGGACGGGGGAGCCCCTCCGGCCCCGCAGAGGAGATCCTGAGGACGCCGTGGTGGGCCAAAGTCCAAAATCAAAGTCTGATCCAGAACCAAAGACAGCTTCAGGGTCTCAGACACAGGAAGGACCACATGTGGACTCTGGGTCCTGGTCTAAGACAGATGGCAACGGGTCACTGGATCCAAAAGAAAGTTTGATCCGACAGACGGAGGACGGGTCGACAAGGTCCAGGTCCAAGGAGGAGGACAGCACCGGTCCTGGCCCAGAGGATGGACTGAGTCCAGAGTCTGGTCCTGGTCTGGGCAGACAGAAGAGTGAGGATGATTTAACAGGAGAGAAGAAGATGCTGAGGTACGAAAACCTTGTCTGTCCCTTTGTCTCCTCTTCCTGTCTCCTTGTCTACTTTCCTTGTCTACTCTCCTTGTCTCCTCTACACTCTACGCCTCCTCTTGTCTCCTTGTCTTCTCTCCCGGTCTTCTACTTTCCTTGTCTCCTCTCTTTGTCTCTTCATCTCATTATCTACTTTCCTCATCTACTCTCCTCGTCTCCCTTCCCTGTCTCCTTGTCTCCTTAGCAGCACTGGTCCTGGAGGACAGAGGAGTTTGGACGTGACAGGAGAGAAGAAGAAGAAGAAGCAGACGCTGAGGTAGTAATACTTCAGTAATACTTTACCTGAAAGTAATCATATTACTGTAGTAAAAGTACTGATACCACCCTGTAAAAACATGAAATGAAGCTGTGATTCTCAGTTCAGACAGCAGGTGGAGCTCCTCACCTGCTGAACACAAACTGAAGCTCCCTGAGCTGTCCGTTCATTATGTGTCCGTAACAACACAAGACAAATGCCGTCACATGACCACAGTCTGACTGTCGATGCAGCATCAATATAATCCACAAAGATAAACAGACCGTCAGCTGACTCATGGGCCCTGACGTGGTCATGTGACTCTCTGAAGACGTCTTCTGTCGCCGTGTGAAGTCAGATCAGCCTAAACCAGAGTCAGAGGTCAGAGGTCACAGAGGTCAGGGGTCAGAGCCAGAGCCAGAGCCAGGGTCAGGGTAGACTGTGGGAAAACTGACCACAGGGAGCTGAGTCCTGGAGGATTCTGGGAAGTAGAGTCTTTTCCCAGCAGGCTGCAGTGTGTCATGTGACTGTGATTATCAGAACCATCTGTTAGCCATTTTAGCTTTAGCATAACCACTAGTTAAAGTAGCTAACCACTAATTAGCACGCTAACAGAACTGGGCTCAGCAGCCGGACCGGACCGGGTTGGAACACAGCCTCACGACCAACAGGGAATAATGTCACACTACCGAGGTGATTTACAGACTTTATGATGGAAACACTGATCAGTAGAAGGAGAGCTAAAGCTAATATAACAAAGCTAATACAGCTAACACTGAGGATCCAGTTGGTTTGGAGCTTGTGCTAATGTAGCTAACTGAACTGGCTCAGCCCGGGAAGCCAGGAGCCAAACCTGGCAAGAAAACCACCTCGATAGGCTGCTGTGTTCACTGTAAAGCTGCTGTCTGCTGGTCTGGAGGTTGTGTTCGGTTACTGGAAGGTAGACGCTCATAGCGCTAGCGAGGGTATAATGCACACTTGCTACTGGAAATGCCAATCAGTATCTACGACAAGCCCCTCCCCCTCTGACTGTAGAAATTATGTGATTGGCTTGTTCAGCTCGTCACTGTTTGGATGTAGGAACGTTTTGTTGGAACATTAAAGGACAAAATGTCTTGATGGTTGTTGAGATGTTTGAGGGGGTTAAAATGAATCAGTGTGTTTTCACCGTCCGTTTATCTTCTGCACAAATCTGAACCTGATGGACGTGAGCACGCTGTTAGTTTCTTTTATCTGCTGCATCCAGCTCGTGCAGCTCAGCTGTAACATTTGGCTGAGACATAAACGAGCATCAGACAGCAGGGCGTCTCTCACAGTGTGTTAGCTATCAGCTGCAGCACATCTGGGCTGCTGTTCAACTCACTGTTCAACATCACTGGGATTCACTGACACCACCAATCCACAGCACGGACTCACGTTACCATGAGACATCACAATATTTTACTTTACTTGTTTTTAATTGATGTGTCAGTTTATAGATGTTGTTAAATATATAATTAACTAATGAACCTATTGTAGTAACTGTTTGCTTTACTTATAACCACTATAACTATGCTAATAAATAAATAACAACCTAACGAGGCAACTCACTAAGTAATAAATAAAGTTAACAGTTATTAACAGTTAAAAATTAACTGTTAATAACTGAAATTAACCGTAAATAAATGGAATAATTGAACCTAACATAACTCTATCTGACTCTACGTGTTTGTATTTTCAAACTTTTATCGTTAGCTGCTGTTGCTAACATAACATAACACTTAGCTTAGTTAGCGAATTGTAAGTTAGCTAACTGGTTAGTTACATGCTGTGTACAACATGTATTTCTGTGTATATTTTGTGTACTTGATGTATACTTTGTGTTTTTATGTGTAACAGTCTGAGGGAAGCCCAGGCCGTGCTGCTGAGGAAAACTCAGGGAGGAAAAGGAGACAAGATGGCCGCCCTGCTGATGAAGCACATTGAGAAGGAGAAGAAGAAACTCACTGTGACCTCGTCCTCTAACTCTTCATCCTCTCTGACACCGCCGTCTTCAGTAAAAAGCAGCGTGAGGACGTTCCACACTCAGAAGGGCCAGTACACGGTCCACTTCAATGAACCCACAGGTCAGTGAATGCAGCATCACATTACGTTACCTTAAAATGATTAGCATTTTAAGTTAATGTAATGATTAGCATCTTTTTAAAAGGTTTAACCGTTCAAATGTTTCTATGTTTTTTCATAAGAAACACAAACATCACATTTAAAATATGAACTCTAAACTGTCTAAATAAATGTAGAGTGTGTCTGACATACATTATTATTGACACTGCAGCAGCACAGAGACTTCAACAAAGTTAGTCAAAGGCAGGCTTGAGGTTGCCAAGCAACCAGGGTCAGCTGCAGGTCAGAGTAATTAACTGCAGCTGTGCTCTGTCTGTGTGAGTGACTGCTGAGAGACACAGAAAATCTCTAAATGAACCCCCTCCAACTAGTGGACACTAATGCCAAACGGTAGGTCGTATCAAAAAGCCCAAATGACCGTGAGCATCCTCATCTTGTCGACCATGTGAATGCCGAATTTCAGTGTGTAAAGTTAAAAAATGTGACCTGGGGAGAGAGAGAAAGAACAGGTGCCCCGTGCTCCTTTGGGAAATGTCTCCTCTCCAGTTTACATGGAGTAGATGGGGCTGTCGGTGGGTGATCCTGGTGCATCAG
Source organism: Protonibea diacanthus (assembly GCA_028641955.1). Classification (NCBI taxonomy): domain Eukaryota; kingdom Metazoa; phylum Chordata; class Actinopteri; family Sciaenidae; genus Protonibea; species Protonibea diacanthus. The sequence continues at coordinate 5,001 of JAATJX010004770.1, read as the reverse complement.
TGCGTCTCCCGCCAAAACTATAAGTCTGACAGCTTCAGCAGTGATATCGCTGCGTAGCCCACGAATTTTCCTACGTTTCTATGTAGAGGCTCCCTTCTATTTCTGTAGAGCGACATTTGTGGCCACGAGAGCCGTTTGCAAATGTATTTTATGACAAATGTTTCTCTCCCTCTGCACTCTAGCACTGGAACATTCTACCAATACACACCCATTGTAATCTTTAGCGTGTTTTTTTGGTGAAACCGTTTGGTGAAACTCTGTGAAAAGTCACAGCACACCATTCCCGGCCGAGCCGGTCAGTTTGATACCTTCTTTGTGTATGTGTGACCAAAACTGAGGGAGGAGCAGCACGCTGAACTTCCTGTAATACGTCATAATAATCAGTATGGGGACAGTGAATGGGTCAGCTACTGTAGTTTTATGTCCAGGTCAGCTTACTGCTAACACACTGCATGTAAATTCTGACATAATTTGGCGGTTGTCGTCTGTAAACAGTCGTTAACATTCCTCCGTTAGCTCAGCTCGTTGTGTGCAATGTTTGTGTGTTGGTTCAGAGATATGAGAGCAGACGTTATAATCAGGCCGTCTCATGTTTGGACACATTAACACAAAGCTTAGTGTGTGTTTAACACACATACCAAAACACACAGATCATTATGGTGCGGCATGGCGCTGATACGGCGTGGTGAGAGATAAACTGTACACACAGGTCGGATCTGTCAGCGACATGCTGACGGTGATTTAACAGAGCTGGAATGTTTGATTCTTCGAGTGTGTTAGCTTCAGATAAGGTGACTGTTCATACAGCCGCACGGTTCAGCCCCCATCGCCACAATTACACCAGCAAACACTTCCTGCTATTGTCCAACAGTCCAACCTCAGGACGGCGCTAATGGAAAAATGACGATGTTTAAAGATGGAGGGAAGACAGACGAGTCATCAATCATGTCTGAGATGACATCATCTAGTCTGGATCTCACGTTTTGTCTCTGCAGCCAGAAAGTCCGAATTAAACACAGAAACCCTGATATGTGCACACGATGGCTACTCACATGCTAACAGTCAGTCTGCTAGCATGGCTAAAGCTTATTTGGTGTTGATGTTTCCAAACACAATGCTAACATGCATGTTAAACATCCTGTGGTATTCTAGCAGGTATTCAGTCATAGAGCGTGTGTGTGTGTGTGTGTGTGTGTGTGTGTGTGTGTGTGTATGTGTGACATTCTTCAGGGGATTTGTGTTTGTGAGCTCTCTCAGTCGACTCAACAACAATAACTTTATTCACACACACACACACACACACACACACACAGCGGTCTGCAGAGGTCGTGGGGTGCGTTCCCTTTGGCTGCTGAACATCACGGCACTCTGAGGGGAGCTCACAATGTCTGATCATCAACGATCGGCCTATTAATCGATTACTTGGATTGAGATGAGCTCCGATGTGATTCATAACATCAGAGATCACACATCTGTCTCAGACTGAGCTGATCAGGTCCAACAGTGTGAGTCTGTGACGTCTGTGTGTTTGAATAGAGGCCGGCTGTTTCTGCTGCTGTTTGTCTATGAGCTCATGTCCTGACTGACGGACTGCAGACTGCACACACACACACACACACACACACACACACACACCAAAGCTGTTTTTTGTACCAGGCTGTAAACATGTTTATTTCTGCTGTGAAGTTGGACATTTGAACATGGGGACTTATGGAGACTGACTAACTTCTGGAACCAGCCTCAAGTGGACGTTAGAGGAACTGCAGTTTGTGTCACTTCCTGACAGTTTCTGGTTGAAGGACGGTCACGTTGCGTTGCGTTGAACCTTAAAGTTGACGTATCTTCCAGCTCTGCAGTCAGCAGCTTCTTTTAGCTTCGCCTCGTTTTATGAACCCTGAAACTCAAACCCAGGTTGCATCATCTGTCATGAAGGAAAGAGAGAGAGACTCAGAGTGGTAGTCAGTCTCTCTCTCTCGCGCTCTCTCGCTCTCTCTCTCTCGCTCTCTCTCTCTCTCTCTCTCTCTCTCTCTCTCTCTCGCGCTCTCTCGCTCTCTCTCTCTCGCTCACTCTCTCTCGCTCTCTCTGTGTCGGTGTGGACTGATGGATCAGATCCCTGCTAAACATTTAGTTTGGATCGGAGCCCAGTCCTGCACACTGCTTTCAATTATCTCTCTCTCTCTCTCTCTCTCTCTCTCTCTCTCTGTGCTCAGACACACTGCTCGCTCGCTCGCACACATTCAGGAGTGTTTAGAGGAGAGGGAGCTCATTTTTCTTCCTTCCTTCCCTCCTTTTTTCCTGCGACACTCGTTTTCTAGCTCCACCACAGAGGAAGAAAGCGAGCGAGCGAGGGGCGAGGAGAGTTTAGACGATGCAACGCTGAAACTCTGAACACAAAGTGAAATGCTGCAGCCTCGACTCCTTCTGTCGTCCCTCTTCATCGTCTTCTTCTCTCCTCTGCCAGCTGATGGACAGACAGCCATCGCCAACGCTGCCGGAGGTGGAGGTGCAGGTGGAGGAGGGGGCGTGGACAGGATCCAGGTGATGTTCACGCCGACCATCTGTAAGATGCGCTGCAGCCAGGAGCGATGTGTGAAGTACTGCGAGCGAGGCAACATGACCACGCTGTACAGCAGCAACGAAGGAGACGCAGCAGCGAGGAGAGACGTCTCCCACGGACCGGGCTTCAGAGTCTGTAAGTTCAACCTTTAACGTCTCCTCCGGTTCAGGTGCAGAGCGTCCAAGTTAGTGAGCTTCACTTTATAACTCCATCTTATCTTGACCAATGACTGACAGGCTGACACTTCATTTACTGCTCAGAGGTGATTTATGGCACCGTTCATCACCAGAGACATCAACACAACTGGAGTCTGTAGCAGACTGAAACCTGGACGTAGTCTTTGTGACGTCCACACAGACTGTCTAAAACCTGGACGTAGTCTTTGTGACGTCCACACAGACTGTCTAAAACCTGGACGTAGTCTTTGTGACGTCCACACAGACTGTCTAAAATCTGGACGTAGTCTTTGTGACGTCCCCACAGACTGACTAACACCTGGACGTAGTCTTTGTGACGTCCACACAGACTGTCTAAAACCTGGACGTAGTCTCTGTGACGTCCCCACAGACTGACTAAAACCTGGACGTAGTCTCTGTGACGTCCACACAGACTGTCTAAAACCTGGACATAGTCTCTGTGACGTCCCCACAGACTGTCTAAAACCTGGACGTCCACGCAGTCTTTGTGACGTCCACGCAGACTGTCTAAAACCTGGACGTAGTCTCTGTGACGTCCCCACAGACTGTCTAAAACCTGGACGTAGTCTCTGTGACGTCCCCGCAGACTGTCTAAAACCTGGATGTAGTCTTTGTGACATCCACACAGACTGTCTAAAACCTGGACGTAGTCTCTGTGACGTCCCCGCAGACTGTCTAAAACCTGGACGTAGTCTCTGTGACGTCCCCGCAGACTGTCTAAAACCTGGACATAGTCTCTGTGACGTCCCCACAGACTGTCTAAAACCTGGATGTAGTCTTTGTGACGTCCCCGCAGACTGTCTAAAACCTGGATGTAGTCTCTGTGACGTCCCCACACACTGTCTAAAACCTGGATGTAGTCTCCGTGACGTCGTCACAGACTGTCTAAAACCTCGACGTAGTCTTGTGTCCATGTGGTACCAACTAAAAACTGAATTTACGTCACTAAGAGTTCAAGAAATCACAAACCGTTTGCCTGGACATGACTTGGTCGCCGTGGTAAAACTCTCAACATGTGTAACGTGTGAAGGTGCTCCAGCTGCGTCATGTGACCTGCAGCTTTTGGCCAAGTTGAGTATCTGAAGTGGAGCCAGTGAATAGTTTGAACGATTGATCTGCGTCCAGGAGTTTCTAAAATTGTTTCAGTTTGTCTCTCAGAGTTCATGCTACATCCCCACAAAGCATCATGGGAACTGTAGTTCTTACAGTAGAAGTAACATAACATACCTGTAAGAGTACACCGCTAATTAACTGAATCTGCCAATAGCAGCAACTGAGTTGCGCTCAGCAGCCAGAGTCGGGATGCCAGGAGCCAAACCCGGCAAGAAAACCACCTAGCCTGCTGTATTCACTGTTAGAGCTGCCCTCTGCCGGTCTGGAGGTTGTGTTCATGGCGTCCACAGCTTGTGAACTTTACTCTGGACTTCTGGTTCTGGTCTAAGCTGCAGTTTGTTCTCTCAGTTTGAATCTAATGTGCAGCATGTGCAGTTCATCTCTGGCCCCCCCCCCCGAAGCTAAACGTCTGTAAATAACTAGTGAAAAATCTGCGGGTTGGAAAAGCGACGTCATCTCACTGTGAACTCAAACGACAGCAGCGAATGAAAACACACAAATTTACATTTTTACAGTATTTGGAGGGAAACAGAAGAACAAGAGGAGGAGGAACACCACTGACATATGGCTTTCATTAATCATTAACACACACACACACTGAGAGGAGGACGAAGGAGGAGGTGATGACATCATGGGGTCAAAAGGTCAACCCCCCCCCCCCCCCCCAGTGTCTCCTTTGTTTTTCTTTCTGTGAATGAACTTTATTGGCACAAACGTACAGTAACAAAACAAGCCGTCATCTCTGGACCTCCACCTCGACACTTTAATGTGTTCAATACATTCCCATCAGCCCCAGCTGGACCCAATCAGGACTGAGCATGTGCAGCTTTCAACAGAGATCAGAAGGAGAGCGGGATGTTCACTCGTTAGCTACTTCATCATCAGCCACAGAAGAACACAATTAAAGTCTCTGCATTGCAGCTAGCGCTATGAGCTAGCTTCCAGTGAACCCAACCTCTGAACCAGCAGTGTCCAGTCTAACAGTGAACACAGTAACAGAACCTCTGAACCAGCAGTGTCCAGTCTAACAGTGAACACAGCAACAGAACCTCTGAACCAGCAGTGTCCAGTCTAACAGTGAACACAGTAACAGAACCTCTGAACCAGCAGTGTCCAGTCTAACAGTGAACACAG
>JAATJX010004769.1:0-10556 GCA_028641955.1 Protonibea diacanthus | reverse complement strand
ACACACACACACACACACACACACACACACACACACCTGACACTGTTTTCTAGCCTGTCTTTATATCTGTTTAAAGAACTGCTGCTCTGGAACCAGTTTAGACCTCAGACCATGGTGATGTCCATATTCATATGATCAGTGATCTTCTTACCCTAACTGGCCGCTCTACGGAGTATTTTTCTCTATTTTGGATGTTTCCAGGTGAAGCAGACACACAATGTTAGTGATTAACTTGGGAAAACAGCGAAGCATTTAGTAGTCAAAGACCATCAGGAGTCAACAGAGACCAATGCAGAGCTACAAGGAGATTCAATATTGGACTCAGGAGACCAGAAGCATGACTGCAAATGTGTATGTATCATGTACAATGCCTTTCTCTTCTTAGCTTCCTCCATCAACGTCCTCTTTGCTCTCTCCTCTGCCATTATGTCCATAGAGGCTGCTGAGCCCGGTTACATTGGCTCCGGTTCTGGCATGACACTGGATCCACTCCGCATTAACATTTCTCAGGCCTGAAAACCTCAAAACGAACCGGCTAACAAACTGAGCTAACATGAGCTAACAGCAGCTACAGCTGTCTCCATAAAATATGATCCAGTTTCACCAAAATCAGTGAAATAGTTGGTGGTGTGTGACTTAGTGCCGTAAAGCGTTACGTACTTCTCCCGACCCGGAGCCCAAAGTTACATAGTGTGAGAACAGACGTACGAATGACAGAGACACCATTCACCTGATCACAGGTCAGTGTGGATCAACAGACGTTAGATTATCAGAGAAAAGTTACAACATGTTGCTTTAACCATCACAACTTTATTTCTTGGCTGAGAGCAGTTGCCAGGCAACGAGCGAAGGTGCCGGAAGTCTCTGCAGATTTTGTTACCTTCAGGCTGAGCGAGGTTAGCTGTTCTCCTCCTAACTAAGTTAAATGGCAACAGACAGATATGACAGTAAATCTCATCTAACTTTCCGCCAGAGAGCAAACAAGAATATTTCAAAAAAAAAACTCAAACTCTTCCTTTAAGGTGCAGAAATGATGGCTGAGGCTTTTATTCATCACTCCAAACCTGATTAGAAACTCGATTCAAACTGTATCACAGCTTCTCTCACACTTTTTGTCAATTTGTTTTTTTCCATTGTTGTCTGAGCTCCTCTAATGAATCAAGGGTTGGTTTCACCCAAATCACAAAAGACAGTGTCACTTACTGGTGGTCCACGTGTTGTCTAACTGTGCGTATAATTTGGGTGTAAGGCTTTACAAACACAATGAACCAAAAATCAGGCACAAAGATGGTCAGAGCAAAGTTCATGTTTGCAGGGATTAAAACCAGGTAGACCAAAAACAGGCAGATGTATCCATCAGTCTGAGGTTAGTGTAGAGATGCAAACAGGCAGAAACAAAAGCTGTAAAGTGGATGGAGACTGGACAGGCTGGCAGGGAACGAGTCAAGATGGGTCAGGATATATACGGCAAGGTTCCAACACCGTCCTCAAGTTCACAGCTCATCAGCGACCAACAACAACCTGGCCATCAACACCAAGAAGATCAAGGACTCCATTGTGGACCAATGGTGCACACTCTTATCCGAGGTTGAGCATGTCTCCAACTTCAAGTTTCTGGGTGTCCACATCTCTGAGGACCTTTCTTGGACCTTTAACACCTCAGTCCTTTGTCATGAAGGCTCACCAGTGTCTCTTCTTTTTGAGGACATTCAAGAAGGTCCATCTGTTTCCTCAGATTCTGGTTGAACCTTGTACCGCTGCACCATTGAGAGCATGCCTGTCACCTGAGTCACAGTCTGACTCTGTCTGCATCTATATATCATGGCTGATTATGGAAATGGGAAGCAGGTGAGTGATTTGCGAGGAAGGTCAGGAGAGACGAATTGCCAGGGCAGGAGGGAGTGGTTGGATCTGAAATGTCATGAGAGTGGGCAGACGGCACCGGATGAAGTCATGATATCAGGTATTACTTATCCATGTTAGAGGGGCGAGAGCTGTGGACTGTTAAGTGCCTTTGGAATGAAAGATAACCTGTCCACAGCAGGACCACTGCGGACCACTGCGGACATTATTGTCCTTTTTTAAAATGGGATTTCTCATTTATTTAAGCACCACTGACAGTATTCTGTCCACCCCTATTAAATGTCTCAGCAGGAATCTTAATACTGAGGCAACATCACATCGCTCATGCCATCCATTTACTTCAGGGATGACCTCGTTTAATCAGGTGTCCCGGCATGCTCGATAAATCCTCCAAACACACACAGTCTTAATGGGCACTCGGGCTCCAGTGTTAATTTCCTGCAATACGTCACACAAATAGGCGCTTGAATTGCTCACCTGCCACTACCACAAAGTCATCAGTGTGGGCTGTGCTTGGTTTTGACTTCAGGCAAGGACAAAATGCTGACTCCCCTGGTCACACACGTTCTCTGACTTCCTCTAAAAACATCTGAGGAGAGAAACATGCAGCGCAGTAACAGGATCTGGCTTCATGTTTGATTGGCTGTGCCTAGTTTGACGGCTTGATCTGAGTTTTGTGAATCTTTGTGAATCGACGCCTGGCTCTGCCACCCGTACGCTCAGAATAATCCAAACTTTTCTCATCTGTTGTTCCCCGTTGGTGGAACGTCCTACCAGTTCCTACCAGATCAGGGGCGTCCCTCTCTACCTTCACAAAGGTAGAGGTGAATGACCACAGTCAGGTGGCGGTCAGCTCCAGCCCCTTTTAGCTTCCTGTTAGCAGTGATGGTCGTAGGTAGATGACTGTACCGATGCCTGGTTGGTAGGCGAATTGTTGGGTTTCCAGATCTGGGTGCACCAGAGGTTTTAAGTGGTTCAGAATGAGTCTCCATGGTCTTCATCGGGTTCTGAAGTGGTCGGGTTTCTTTTATAAAGTAATTATGAAGTCTTGGAATCATGGGAATCATAATATATCTGATGGGGTTTGGGTTTTTTAAAATATTTTGAGCGTAGAGAAAATTGTAGCGATTAGCTCTTTGACCTCAGTCAGGAGTTTCTATGTCGATGCCGTTTTTCTGAGAAGCGTTTTTTAAGAGCAGCGCGGCCGGTGTGGAGGCTGAACAGATGCCCTCTGTTCCTCCGAGCCAGCTGGGCTGGCTGCGAGCCGGGCTGATTCCTCCCAAATAATGTTAAATCAAATGCACCCACATCCAAAACACACACACACACACACACACACACACAACGATGTGTCCACACTTGAATACAAAGTCTGTGAGACACACACACACACACACACACACACACACACACACTTGGAAATGAAGAAATAAATATGCACATGTGTACAAAGATACAAATAAACACAAGGGCAGAGGCACCCACACACTCCTACACTCCTACACACACACACACACACACACACACAGTCGGTTCGGTGCATCATAATGCACTTCCCTTTTGATGATGCGCTCATATTTTGGACCTGCTGACCACTAAAGCTGACACGAATACCTCATCCGGCTCATCTTCACCTCAGTGGAAGAGCGGTTTTATTGCACATTATGTCTGGCCAAATATCACCAGCAGTGTCAGCGTGTTGTGTGTGTGTGTGTGTGCGCGTGTGTCTTCATGCTGAGGTATTTACTGTTGAAAAAACTCCCCATGACCCCGAGACAGTTTAGTTTCCTTGATAGCTTCATCTCACGTCGCCTCCTCTGATGAATCTTTTGTGGATCTGCTAAAGACAGAATGCCGAAGTCGGATTTCACTGATGCTATTATTACCAGACAACTGGATCCAGTTCAGGTCAGGCCAAGGGTGTAGGTTCAGTTTCAAAAGTTTGTGTGTGTGTCTGTACATTAGCACCTCCCTGCTCGTAGCTGCGAGTGTTAGCGGCAGCTGTCTTGTCTTTCTTTCTTAATTTCAGGATATGTGATTCACTCATGGTGATCGGAACGGATTCAAAGAACAACGCTGACCTCCAGAGAGCAGAGAGACAGCGAGCTCAAACTTGCGGGGAAAGACTCGGCGCCTCTCGAGCCCTCACCAACCACTAAAAGTCAGTCCCAGATTTACTCTTGTCCGGCAGCTTCTTGCTCGCTCACTCTCTCCTTTTCTCTTCTTAGCTTCCTCCGTCAACGTCCTGCATCTTTTTAAGCCTTAATATAATGTGAACAGGTGAGTTGTATATAAATTCACCCTCAGTACAGTTGTCATGAACGGGGAAATTAGCTATAGAGACCAAAACTGTTTTTTGTACCAGGCTGTAAACATGTTTATTTCTGCTGTGAAGTTGGACATTTGAACATGGAGACTTATGGAGACTGACTCACTTCTGGAACCAGCCTCAAGTGGACGACAAGAGGAACTGCAGTTTGTAGCACAGAGGTTACTGTCTGGTAAAGGTTCAGGTTCAGTGAGTGACTGACAGAGACTCAGATGAAAATCTTAATCAGCTCAGGACTGAATCAAAACGACGACCTCGGGTCGGTGCCCGTCTGACACCTCAAGCTGAAACATTATGAGATTTTTACTCCCGTCCTGTGATTTAAAAGCGCCTACGTCATGCGGTTGTCATGGTTACCTGGAGTGGAGCAGTGCTCACCTCTGACCCTTTGTCTGACCCACACAGGCCTGAGATGAGAATTACATCAGTGAATCTCGCTGCCGGTGTCAGCTATATTCCCGAAGCGCCGCTCTGTGTGCTTCGACTGATCCGACAGCGGCGTTTGACCTCTCTGTGCTCTCAGAGTTACATCAGCTGCGTGACCCGGCCACTCCGATGAGATAATCCATGTAAAATAAAATCACCTCAGTCTGAAGTTCATGCAGAGAACACAGAGATCCTGCTGGGTTTTAACTGACAGCGCATCCAAAGACATAAAAACTTGTTAATGTGGAAGAAGTCACTCATACACCCTTAAAAATAAAGGTTCAGGTTCTCCATGGTGATGCCATAGGGGAACTTTTTTCGGTTCTGCAAGGAACTCTTTGTCTATCAGTTCTTTAAAGAAGCAGCTGCTGCAAAGGGTCGACTTAAAGAACCGGTGATCAGTTTTCCAAAGAAACTTTAAAAGGAAACAAACATTATTGAACATAAAAAAGGTTCTTCAAAGAACCAAAAGTGTGACTCTTCTTTAGGGGCGAGACATCAGGAGTCAAATTTAATGTTAGCTGCTGTTTTTATATGAATATTAACGAGTTCATCTTTAGATAAAGTGTACGGAGGGAGAACGAGGTGTAAAATGTAACGCACCTTACGTGTGAGATCAGCAGCAGAAACCTCTCGTACGATTGTTACATTTACATGCAGCCGAAACGCTGCAAAACTTCACAGTGAAGTTATTTTTATGTTGCCTGGAGACATTTGTTGACACACTCAAAGGTCCTCTGCTAATACTTCACACACACACACACACACACAGAAAGCAGAGGCAGGGAGGCCTTTATTAGTTCCTCCAGCGAGGCTTTAATGTGACATTCATCTGTCGTTTCTCGCTCTTCATTACTCCCATCAGTAAAGGTCAGGCTCGTGCTCGTGGCTCCTCTCAGGTGTACCCTGTTTAAACATCTGCTGCCCAGGTGCATGACTTCATTACTCATGTGTTTACCTGGTGAGAGGAGCCCAGATCTGACTTCTACTCATTAGACAGAGGAGAAAGAGGAGGCACAGCGAGGGATTTCGTGACATTTGCAAGAAGAAGAACACAGAAGTCTCTGCTGGCTTCTCCTGTGGAGGTGCGTGCAGACTGCTGCTTGGATAGCAGGGTGATGGTGGTGATGGTGGTGGTGGTGGAGGAGGGGGAGGAGGGGGAGGGGAGCTTGATGGAGGCAGAGCTTCCTCTCTGTCTCTCTGCATCCCGGCGCACTGAGGAATAATTGAGCGCAGTGAAAGCCGAGCATTCATTCAAAGACCTTGACTGGCGCTGCTGCTGAAGCCTGGAGGCTCAGCGGTGATTCAGCAGGAGGAATAAAGAAAAGAGAGAAAGAAAAGAGAAGGAGAGGAGGAGGAGAAGGAGAGGAGGAGGAGGAGAGGAGCGTCAAACTGGGCTGAAGTCCATGTTTTCCTGCTAAAAACAACAAAATCACGCAAATGAGGATTTTTTAAACGGATGGAAACTTCTCCTCCATCAGCTCAAACCTCCAGCTTTCACTTCAAATTCACCTAAACTCAACTTAACTCGGATTTCGGCGGATTTTCGCGGATGCGTCGAGCGCGCCGGACCTATCCAGGGGTGTAACCCGTGCGTCTCCGTGCGTCTTTGCGCTGGTGTGTGTGTGTGTGTGAGAGAGACAGAGCTGGTGGAGGATCAGCCGGAGTGGCCGACAAGTCAGAAGGATGCTGGAGGGCAATGCCTGCAGAAAGAGAGGATGAGATTTGTCGAAAGGCGCTGGAACTGCTGTCCGACCTGTGCTCCAAGGGAGAGGTGCAGGACGACAACTGCCTGGATTTCATTTACTACTTCAGGGACTTGGCCAGACCGCGTTACACGGACTCAGGTCAGCTCCGCTGTCTTCTTTATGAGAGTTTAAAGTAAACTGGGAGTCTGAAATTTGAGATCTGAGGGTAAAATTCATAGTTTGATTCGATCAGGAGCTGAAAAATTTCGATTTCTTTTAGAAACGTTTTCTTCAGCTGAACTTCCAAACTGGGTTTAAAGAGAAAGACAAAGCAAATTTAAGCTCTGCATGTTACTCCTGATATCTGCATGCATTAAAGGTGTGTGTGTGTGTGTGTGTGTGTGTGTGTGTGTGGTCAGGCTGGAAAGAAGAAGAAGAGGAGAAAAAAAACTCCTGTTAAGTGATCGCGGTAGCACTAAAATGCAAGAAGAGATGTGATCTGTGAACTTGTTGCTTGCCTCCATTAGCACCAGCACAATCTACAAAGACACAGAGTATATATATATATACATATACACGTGTGTGTGTGTGAGTGTGTGTGACCACCACGAACAGACTGAACTGTTCTGAGTGTTCTCTGACAGACAGCAGAGAGAGAAAAGCCCCACCCGATGTTCTGCGTTCGCTCCCAGCACTTTGCAGACACAAAACAAATAAGACCGAGCAGTGATCTAATCCGCTTTTATTTTAGACTCCCAGCCTGTGAATAGTTGGCTGGAAACGTCTCCAATATTTGGCTTTAATGTTCTGATCCGAAGAAAAACATTCTGAGATACTTTGAACGTCTGCACTCTAAAAAATGTAACTACATTGTTGGACAGTATAGATATTACACTGCAAAAATCACCAGGAACATTACAGGAACATTACAGGAACATTACTGTGGGGACGCCTGAGTGTGAATATTAGAGTTCTTCTTCTGCTCCTCTGTGATAAAATGTTCAGTACAGTGTGTGTGTGTGTGTGTGTGTGTGTGTGTGTGTGTGTGTGTGGTTATCATGTGACGTGCATACATATCAGAGCACGCAGACTATTGGATAATTTACCATGCATGCATGATCTACATCATACATACAGTTTGTGATTCCATTTCTCTCCTCCTGTGTGTGTGTGTGTGTGTGTGTGTGTGTGTGTGTGTGTGTGTGTGTGTGTGTTTACAGTACATGCATGTTGAGGGGTTTTTGGTTGTGGCTGCGCCGCTGCCTTTAAACATGTTACAATCCATCATTAAACATGTATGATGAAGAGGAAGTTCAAGCTACCATAGTGGTTTCCCCTGAGGAGCTGTGACCCACTTCCTCTGTATTAGACTGCTCTGAATGTGCACACACACACACACACACACACACACACACACACACACACACGCCCAGTTTGATCTACAACAAACAACCACCCCTCCGAGTCGAAAGGCGAGAGACCGAGCTCTGTGATATTCAAAGTTTTTTGCTGTTTTGCTTGAACGCCACAGGAGGAGTCAGTTTATCTGCTCGCACCTTAACGGGCAGGTGAAGGGCCACGTGAACCCACGACGTGCACGTCCAACTGCACAAACTAGTTCTTTGTCATTTAAAGGTCCAGTCTGTAGATTTAGATGCATCTCGTGTTGTAATCGCTGCATTGTAATCTCCTCACGTCACCCTCGCCTGGCTGATGTCAAACAACACTCTGTCAGAGTCAGTATTTAGTTTGTCTGCTCTGGGCTGCTGTAGAAGAGGAGCTGCTCCCTCTGTAGATATAAAAGGAGAAGATTCTTATTTTTAGATTATACATGCATGAAAACATAGTTATGAATATTATATTCCATGTCTGCCTTATCCTGAAAATAAAGGACACACTGCACCTTTAAGGTACGAAGCCGATACTTCAGGCTTCTAACAGCAGACACAGTAAACATAAATTAAAATTAAACCTATGAGATGAATCTGAGTTTAAATTGAACCTGTGCAAAGATTTTTATAATTAAATTCATCCTACATTAAAACGTACAGGAGAACTCTTTTCCCAGCATGCAGTGGGTGTTACAGTCGACTATTAACGATGAATATTTGCTTCTGTTCTTATTTTAATAATCAGATGTTGATGATTGTTTGTTAAAGCTTAAAAAACAATGTTGGCGTCTTTGCAGCTTTCAGCTTGGTTACATGTTTAGTTGTTTGTGGGAGGGAAGCCAGTGAGGGATCACAAAGCTCACACATGTTTTATGTATGAAAGAAGATCACTGCAGAGCGACTGGGTGGTGCTCCTCGAAGAACTCTTATCATGAATGAGGAAAACACTCCTCCGTCTGTGTGTTGGTGGAGACAGAAGCAATCGATCTCAGGCTAGCAGGCTGAGATCAGCGGTAACACGATCACCACTTAATGAAACAATAAAGAATCAAGTGAACAATTAAGATGATAAATGAACTTGTGATTTCAACCCTTTCTAAACAGAATGGATTCTTCAGATTATGAACAGGATATATAGAAAACACAGTCACTTTAGACTAAAACACCACTTTTACTTGGCAAAGACTACGAGTGTGTTGATAGAGCAACGACAGAGACGAGATAAGATGATCAGTGTTTGTGTTTGTACCACAGCTGTTTGGATCAACGGGAGGTTTTTAACAGAGTTCTGATTGGGACTAGAGTCAGTGTCGTGCCAGAACCAGAGCTGGACAGCCGGGCAATGTGAGAATGTTGAATTGGGTGTGCTCGTTCACACTATAAATTTGATTGACTCGATCAGGAGCTTGTTGCGCTGAAGCTATCCTCAAATGTTATATATATATATATATATATATACACACACATATATACTTTGTGAAAAATGTCCTCCGTCTGTATCTCTATTTTTGAATGTGCAGCCTGCTCCTCAGCGGACCTCCACGATGGCACCAGCTGTGGGTGCTAGATTGGTGATGTAATCTCAAAGCCTATTTCTTGGCCTCATTTGAAGTTTCACCCAAACGTAACCTTCCCCGGCCCCTGTGAGACAAACAGACTGAGAAGATAGTTTCACTGTTTTATAGTGTGTGTGTGTGTGTGTGTGTGTGTGTGTGTGTTTTCGCTCACGCCAGGTGAGGTCTCTCAGAAGTCCATATATTGAAGTGCTGAGTAAAACTGGCTTATCTAAACCTGAAGACATCTGATCATCTTGGGGCTTCCAGTTTTTTGTACCAGGCTGCAAACATGTTTATTTCTGCATGTGAAGTTTTTAACATGGGGACTTATGGAGACTGACTCACTTCTGGAGCCAGCCTCAAGTGGACGTTTGAGGAACTGCCGCTTGGTTGCAACCCCTTTTAATTTAATGATGCTTTAATTCCACGAGGCCTGGAGGTCTGTCGAACCTTCTCTCTGATTCAGGGATTTATTATGACAACAAATCTTCCTCTGAATCAAACAGGATGGTTTCATATTCTGATACAAGTCATAGTTGCGGGAACAGTGATCCATTGGAAAGTTGAACCGCACAAAGTACTTTCATTTCTTAGTCTCTAAGACGAAGAATTGATTAAATGTTGGGGGAAATAGGTTAGGTTTCATTACACCCTTGATTGCATTTTCGAGGTATTGTTGCCAGGCAACATAACGTGAGATATTTGGTTTAGATATCTTCGAGCCTCTGGTGATATTCTACAATGAGCTCAATAAAGTTAATGGCTCCCATCATTTCTTTTCATCTCTTAATTTAAAATCAACACATCCGCGATGTTTTCTTTAAGCCCCTTCGTGTGAGGGTTACCCACCCACCTCGGTGTGATAACTGACATTTCCAGGACATTATCCCCACGCTCTCCTTCAGACCAACACTCCCGTGCCCTTTCACCTCTGCTTTGCTCTTTTATTGACCCACTGCTGACTTGGCTGTTGCAGCTTATTGAACTGTACTCAGTGCTGCGCTCCCCGGAGGAAGGGCTGTAGTACATTGAACAGTTTAATGAGATGTCTGTGGCCCGAGGCCCGCTCGCTGACAGTAGCAGGCATTGGAGGATAAATTGGTCATAATCATAGGCTTTCTGTCTTTAATAATTGTATTAACCTGCTGGTTGCAGCGTCTTGTAAATAGACAGTGTTCTTTCCAGTGTCAACAAAGTCGATTTTTAATATTATATTTGTGTTATTTTGGCTTTTCAAAGTATATAAGAGGTGATTTAGACCAGCCATCTGTAACCACACCCACCTGTCAATCAAAGCGTCCAC
>JAATJX010004768.1:0-10714 GCA_028641955.1 Protonibea diacanthus | reverse complement strand
TCTGTACTCTGTACTCCGTCTGTACTCTGTACTCCGTCTGTACTCTGTACTCTGTCTGTACTCTGTACTCTGTCTGTACTCTGTACTCTGTCTGGACTCTGTACTCTGTCTGGACTCTGTCAGAGTACATACAAACAGTCCATCATTATTGAGACATGAAGGTCAGTCAGTCAGTGGAGCAGAGGAAATCTGAGCTTTTTGTTTCAGAAGGTTCCAGTCCAGCATGTATGTAACATACTTGTACTAATACTAATACATGCATGTAGAGATAAACAGGATGTGTTAGCGTGTTTCTGTTACCTGCAGATCATGTTCAATAATTAATGTCTGCAGACGCACTCAGCTCGTCAGTCATAAAGTCATGAAGTCAGCACGGTACATGATGAATTTATTCTGAGGTTAACAAACTATCCTCCACTATGACGACATCAGAGGTCACATGTCTCGTTCACTTTCTTCTTCTACTGTTCATATTGGGTAGTGGACAGGAGGTCGAGTGAGGCAGGCTGTAGAGAGAGAGAGAGCCGGGGTCAAAGGTCGACTCTTGTGGTTTGTTGACGCTCTGAAAACACTTGACTTGATGCTGATCCTGCAGACAGGCGGTCGATGTACTGCGGTTACCACGGCGACGCTTTTAACCCGACAGGAAGTTCAGCGCTCGTTATTAAACGTGTTTTAATTAAACACACGTGATCCAACGACCGCAGACGCTCTAATTAAACACAGCAGTGTGATAATTACTGCATGTTTTATTAATTACTGGGCTCGGTCTAATTACTGGAGAGGATCTCTTCTTCTGTACGACTGTAACGAGGAGGCGCGTCACTAATTGGATTTTTTATTCTGAACACGTCGCTGATTCTCTATTCCTAAAATAATTTAACAGGTTGCCATGGTAACACAATCCATGCCGGAGGAGGTCAGGACGTGATGGAGGATGTCACCGACATGAAACTACAAAGTTCAGAAGATGGACTACAAAAACCTCCATCTTAGGTTTAACGCTCCTGAACACTCAGGGATTAGCATGTAAGAAGAAGGTTGCTGGTTCAAACCCCGGCTGGTTGTTGTTTGTATGTAACAGGTTAACAGGTGACTCTAAACTGTCCGTAAGTGTCTATGTAAGTGTGTGAATGCTTGTTTGCCTCCGTGTGACCTGGGTGAACTGTAGACTTGTCCATGGCGGACCCCGCCTCCCTACTTATTAACAACTGACAACATTTTTGAGGATGTTTGGACTTCCTGTTCCTGCAGAGCGGATCAGTGAAGTCGAACTTTGACTTACAGACACACATTTATGAATAAATACACACACTGTAAACAGTCACTGCGAAATTCACAGAAACAAGAAACTCTACAGTCATTTTCACAGTAACTCTATAATCACTGCAGTTATTTTGGCTGTCATAGTATGACTGTGCACATTTATCAATAAATACACACAGATGAGACGTCTTTGATTGAACATATAAAGTGTGTGTGTGTGTTCTGACAAACACTCATTCATAAATTAAACTGTGTGTGAGACTCTGTCATGTTGTCATTACACAAAGAAATAAAACAAACAGCTTTAATGAGCTTTTATATTAATCTCATAATGAACGTGTCACGATAAACTCACTCTTCAGTTCATTGATTTCATTTTTCTGATGACTGAAGTTCACTGAGCTTCTCTGAACCTGCTGCTGGATTTTTCCAGAAAAAGTAAACACACTGTGTGTGTGTGTGTGTGTGTGTGTGTGTGTGTGTGTGTGTGTGTGCGCGTGTGTGGACCTGCTGGTGGACTTTACACTGAGCGGTCTGTTCTCAAACACTCCTTCAGTTCAAGTATCACTTCTCTTTAAACAAGGCTGCAGTGTGTGTGTGTGTGTGTGTGTGTGTGTGTGTGTGTGTGGGTTGTATAAAACCACATTTTTTAATCAAGTCTGCACAAATATTCTCATTAAAATATTTAAATGAGCAAGAAGATTAGTAGATGAGTATTATATATACACCAGAGCCAGTGTCATGCCAGAACCAGAGCTGTAGAATACATCAGTTAGCATCATGGATCATGTTAGCTGCTGAACTCATTTGTACTAACATATGCACTCACAGAGTTTTGTTCGCAGTGACGTTAGCGAGCATCAAACTAAGGTTAACCAGCGATGCTATGTGTATCCGACCGCCTCACAACACCAGCTGATGACAAGACAGACAATTTACAGCCGGATCAGACCGCGGAGTCTGGATGATGTTAGCCGATGTTAGCCACACAAGACTGGATTTTGGATTAAGAGGACGCTGACGGAGGAAGCTAAGAAGAGAAAAGGAGAGAGTGAGCGAGCAAGAAGCCGCCGGACAAGAGTAAATCTGGGACTGACTTTTAGTGGTTGGTGAGAGCTTGGTGAAATAAAAGGCTGAAAGACAGACGCCGAGCTGGGCTGACTGCTGTTGGACTAGTCAGTAATATTAGCTGCTGCTGCTGTTATCTTGGAATGATGCTTTGCAGACTCGTCCTCTCTTCACTGGAGTCGGTGCTTCTTTTATTTCCGGCAGCATCGATTCACGTCCCTCCACTGCAGCCGAAGACGAATACGTGGCAAACAGGAAGAGACTTTTAATTTCATTTCATTTAAAGAGCGTCCATTATCCTCCATTATCTATTACCACTTATCCTCTTCGGGGTCACGGGGGGCTGGAGCCGGTCCAAGCAGACACTGGGCGAGAGGCGGGGTACGCCACGGACACATCGCCACTTCATCACAGACTGGACACACAAACTGGATCAGATTTTACACACAATATATCTGATGTCCTGCTCAGCTTCAACTCTGTGATTTACACAGTTTATGACGGACACGCAGCACAGGCTCCCCGTGCTGGTCTGAAGCTGAGCTCAGTTGATTGAATCAGTCTGGTGTGCTGCTGCTGGGCTGGAAAGAAATCCTGCAGCCACACCGGCCCTTTGTGGAACAGGATCCCCATGCCTGCTTTAGCCTAACCAAATGCTAAAGTAGCTAACTGCTAACTGAATCTGCTGTTAGCATGCTAACGGAACCAAGCTTAGCAGCCGGACTGGACCGGGTTGAAGCACAGCCTCTGAGACCAACAGGGAATAATGTGACAGTACCGAGGTGATTTACAGACTTTATGATGGAAACATTGATCAGTAATGAAGCACTAACTGTGGTTAGCTTGGTCCACCGTGTAACACACTCACTACACACACATTAGTTTGTACACACACTGACTGTCTGTACACAGACTGACTGTGGATCAGAACCTCGTCCAGCTAAACTCTTTAACCTGAAGAACCTTCTGGAGTTTCCTGATCTGTCCGGACTGAACAGGACGAGTTCAGTACTTTACTCTTGTGGGAATCAAACCTGTGACCTGTGTGGTACATTACATTACAAAGAGAAAGAAGCGGGGTGTGTGCTGCAGAATAAAGTACCGGGTCATTCAGACTCCCCCGGGAGACGCTGATTGGCTGACGGAGATAAGAATCTCCCGTTACCATGTCAACGGTCGAGTGCCCTGTCCATCAAGCGTCTGTTCCCACGGTAACAAAAGCTCCCGTTTCCCCCCACTGGACACCCACGCCCCTTACCCCTCCACACACACACACACACACACACACACACAGTCTATCTTTGTGAGGACTTTTACAGGATGGAAATCAGTGAACAGTGACAGTTCAGACTTGGATTAAAGGTTAATACAAGAAGCAAAGTTGATGTAACGTTAAGATAATGTTAGGATAACGTTAGAGCCGGTTTCTGCGGTCAGTGCAAATGTTTTTTTTCTCAGGAAAAAAAAGAACAAACTGACCATTAGACTGAAGAAAGGAAACACACACACACACACATACACACACACACACACACACACACACACACACTGTGTCTGAATGTGGAACTCATTTAATTTTGTTGGCAGATGTCGCCGTGATGTCTGCCAACTTTACAAGAACATTTTTAAAAAGTCTAAATTTAATAAAAAACATGAATCAGTTTCATCAGTCGACTACTGCAAATAAACAAAATTACTTTAAAGTCTCCATGAAACAGGAAGTAGAGTCTGTCTGCATCAATAAACACGGCCGGACCAAACAGAACCTCTGAACCAGCAGTGTCCAGTCTAACAGTGAACACAGCAACAGAACCTCTGAACCAGCAGTGTCCAGTCTAACAGTGAACACAGCAGCCTATCAAGGTGGTTTTCTTGCCGGGTTTGGCTCCTGGCTTCCCGGGCTGAGTCAATTCAGTTACACGACTGACTGAGCTAACCACAGTTAGCGCTTCACTACTGATCAATCTTTACATCGAGTAATTGAAGTTAATGTTAGCAGTTAGCTACAGTAGCTATATATAAACTAGCTAAATCTACAACATTAGCTTACATTTTCAGTTAGCTATGTTAGCCTTTTCCCAAAACTAGTGAGGTCCATAACACTCAGTACGTTTACATGCAGCAAGAAATTTGAATTTCTGATGGTATCAGATGATGACATGCAGACCGGATCACTTGTCTGAGTATACATGCCGTTCAGAGAATCGGATAAACGGCCGGAGCATGGCTGACTCCGTTACGCTAGATGGCGCTGTAGCCCTCTCAACAAAGAGCCACTTTCGGTTGACCTCTACTTATCAGCAACAACAAACTATCTGAAGGCATTCAAACAAAGATTACATACGAGGAGATGGACGATGCTACAGCTGCGTACTTTTCGTGTATTATTTTCGTCCTAATAATGCATAAAAAGGACAACGGATCTTTCGGCTTCCGGGTGAAAGCCCCAGCGGAAAATGTCGCACATGCGCAGAACGCAAAATCCGCTTCAGATCCGATTGCTGAGTATACATGACGTTAAATATCCGACTATGACCGAATTATCTAGGTGTTCTTATCCGATTTTGAGATGTCCGATGTGGTCCGAAGTAGATCAGACTAAGGTGTTTAAAAGCACTTTAAAAAGTCCGAACTAAGTCTGATACAATCAGAAATTCGAATTTCTTGCTGCATGTAAACGTACTGAGAAACTCATGTTAGCAGTTAGCTACATTAGCACTAGCTCCAAACCAACTGGATCCTCAGTGTTAGCTGTGTTAGCTTTTTATATTAGCTTTAGCTCTAATGCTACTGATCAATGTTTCCATCATAAAGTCTGTAAATCACCTCGGTACTGTAACGTTATTCCCTGTTGGTCTCAGTGCTCCAACCTGGTCCAGTCCAACTGCTGAGCCCGGTTCTGTTAGCCTGTTAACAGTAGATTCAGTTAGCAGTTAGCTAATGAAAGCTACCTCTTTGTATTCTTTAATGGTCTTTGTTGTTGGAATAGTTACTTAAACAGCTCGTGTCACGATCTTAAAGATGTTTTCTTGGTGCGGTTTTACTCTTTACTTTCTCTCTCAGGTGTTTGACGGACAGGTGATGTCGCTCAGGTAGAACACGGAAAGGTTTCGTCTCATTTTTTGGTCGTCACAGGACGCTGAACATAACGATGTGAGACTTGTTGTTGTGGCAGGTCAGAGCTTTAATCCATCTGGATCAGTCTGGATACTGAGGCCCAGACGCCGCTGCCCCATCCTCCCCCACCCCCCACCCCCACCCGTCTGGGAGGTGGAGGTGAGCGGAGTCAGGTAGCAGTTTGTGAATGAGAGGGTTTGTGGAAAAAGACTCAAGCCGCCACCGACACAAAGAGGGCATTTAGAGAGCGAGGGGCCACATCTGGAGGGAAACTGAAATACCAACCAATTAACCACAACACCTTATCCTCAGTGTGTGTGTGTGTGTGTGTGTGTGTGTGTTGTCATCAGGTTTCAGCTCTGTGTTCATTTAAACTGTTATTTTATTTCAGTTTCATGTTACAGTTTTTGTTTAGTTTTAAACTCTCAAACGCACATGAAGCCTGACAGGCAAAACCCAGGGCAGACAACTAATCTATATTTTACCTGTGTGTGTGTGTGTGTGTGTGTGTGTGTGTGTGTGTGTCTCCTTCAGCTTCGTGGTCTATAAATAGAAGGACTGCAGAAACACTCACTCATTACGACCCTCACACACGTTTCTTACGATCTGCGTCTCCCTGCTGAGGTGACATCATTTAAGTCATAATTTAAGACTGTTGCCCCACCCATTTGTCTCTGCTGCCATGGAGACAACCACAAGGAGGGAGGAGGTGAAGGAGGGAGGAGAGGATGCTAGGATGTAGAGAAGAAGAGTGGAAGGAAGGTAAGATGGAGAGAAGGGAGGACGTCACAGAGACTACGTCCAGGTTTTAGACAGTCTGTGGGGGACGTCACAGAGACTACGTCTAGGTTTTAGACAGTCTGTGGGGGACGTCACAGAGACTACGTCCAGGTTTTAGACAGTCTGCGGGGACATCACAGAGACTACGTCCAGGTTTTAGACAGTCTGCAGGGACGTCACAGAGACTACATCCAGGTTTTAGACAGTCTGCGGGGACGTCACAGAGACTACGTCCAGGTTTTAGACAGTCTGTGGGGACGTCACGGAGACTACGTCTAGGTTTTAGACAGTCTGCGGGGACGCCATCAGACACCAGTCTGATGGCGGCGGTGTGTGAGCTAACAGGCTAACAGCAGCTAACATCGGCTGCCGTCGAAGCCACATACCAGCGATCTTCTCTCGCCTCTTGGTGTCGATCTAACGGCGACTTTTAATCCTGACAGTGTTGTTATGAAAATGAACGGCCTCCATTTTGTTTGCATTCAGCTTCATGAACACACACACACTTACACACACACACAACATGGAGGGTGTAATGTTACTGAGCCTGTTGAACATGTGTCCTTGCAGCTCTGTGTGTCCATGGACGGACGCCAGAAATGGTTCAACTCAGCTCACATGATGAGCAGCTGTGTGTGTGTGTGTGTGTGTGTGTGTGTGTTATGGTGGAACCACCTGGATGATTTTTATTTTCATGTTTTCATCTGACTCAAATATTATGAACACCAGCTTCAGCTCATTAGTCAGTTTTCCATGATGTCATATTAAAATATTTTACACACAAAGTGAGAAATATTTCTTCTTCTGCTGATCCTAAAGAATCAAACATTATTATTATTATTATTATTATTACTGTGATGTTTGTGGGAAGTAAATGAGCACATATGTTTCAAAGCTGTACTTCAGTTTGGCTGTACCGCTGTAACATCTGACAAATACTTCAAACTCTGATGCATCGATCTGACATCACAGCATCATAACCATGAAATGAACCGAGACGTAACCATGTCATGAACACGTCACAGCAGACTTAATCATTAATCAGCTTCCTGTCTTAATATTAAACAGTCTTGTGTGGTTGGTTGTGTCATGGTTGGTTGTGACATGGTTGGTTGTGACATGGTTGGTTGTGACGTGGCTGGTTGTGACGTGGTTGGTTGTGGCGTAGTTGGTTTTGACGTGGTTGGTTGTGACGTAGTTGGTTTTGACTTGGTTGGTTTTTACGTGGTTTGTTGTGACATGGTTGGTTTTGACATGGTTGGTTGTGGCGTAGTTGGTTTTGACGTGGTTGGTTGTGACGTAGTTGGTTTTGACATGGTTGGTTGTGACGTGGTTGGTTGTGACATGGTTGGTTGTGGCGTAGTTGGTTTTGACGTGGTTGGTTGTGACGTGGTTGGTTGTGACATGGTTGGTTGTGGCGTAGTTGGTTTTGACGTGGTTGGTTGTGACGTAGTTGGTTTTGACGTGGTTGGTTCAGATGTGGTTGGTTGTGACAAGGTTGGTTGTGACGTAGTTGGTTTTGACGTGGTAGGTTCAGATGTGGTTGGTTGTGACATGGTTGGTTGTGACGTGGTTGGTTTTGACATGGTTGGTTGTGACGTGGTTGGTTGTGACATGGTTGGTTTTTACGTGGTTTGTTGTGACATGGTTGGTTTTGACATGGTTGGTTGTGACATGGTTGGTTTTTACGTGGTTTGTTGTGACATGGTTGGTTGTGACATGGTTGGTTGTGACGTAGTTGGTTTTGACGTGGTTGGTTCAGATGTGGTTGGTTGTGACGTGGTTGGTTGTGACGTGGTTGGTTGTGACATGGTTGGTTGTGACATGGTTGGTTGTGACGTGGTTGGTTGTGACATGGTTGGTTCAGACGTTGGCTGGTTGACTTCACATCAGCTGTTCCATTGTAACAGACCGTGGGGTCGATTCCTATGCAGATACAGTTCCCGTCACTCTCACCCACTCCGCCATGGTTCAGTGATATCACCAAAGCTCGAGGTGATTCTATAATCTGATGTACTGATAACATCCTCATGTTCCATAAACAGCCGTCCAATCAGAGCAGAGCATGTAAATTAGAGACAGACAGATAGACGATAGATTTACATACCACAGAGGAGGAATAATGTCTTATTCGTCTGTTTTTCACATACGGAACCAGCGCCTCTCCGGTCCGAGCTCCACACTGTGCTGGACCTGAACCATCTGCACACACGTCGATAAAATACTGATTAAAATAATAAAAATCTAAATTAATAGTAACTGTTTCTGTTTTGAACTGATGATTAATAATCTGAATTAAAAACATCCAACAACATCTGGATGATCAATTCAATACTGCAACACACACTCAAACACACACACAGACTGTAACACACACACACACACACACACACACTGGTGGCAGATGGTCGCCTGAGAGGAAACACAGATACCTGAATCTGAGATTTAAACAACTAATCTAATAAAGGTGAATCAAACACACACACACACGCAGACACACACACACAAAAACGTGGTCGATTTGCCTGGACAGTCCCATTACTCATCTACAGTAAATGAGTGGGCAGGGCTGAACACACACACACACACACACACACACACACACTGTAACACACAGACAGATGGTTCTCTGTGTGAGGAAGCTGATCTGATTCAGAGACTTCCCGTCACCTCGTCCTCCTCATCTTCTCTCTTCACTCAGTTAATGTTTTTATATTTTTTAAATATTTTATGTTTTTATATTTTTTAAAATATTTTATGTTTTTATATTTTTAGGTTTAGGTTGTTTCACGATCAGAATTTGATCCATTCAGTCTGATAAGCCCCGCCTCCAACACTGTGCTCAGATCTCTCATTGGTCGATCACATCCACCTGACTGTAGTGTACTGCAGTAACTGTACTCAGTTACTCTCCTCTCTGCTCTCTGTAAATTCAAACCATCCTGTTTCCGTTCATGGTTTGAATTTTGTCTCATCTGTCTTCAGATATTTTCCAGATTTCTTTTCTCTTTGTAGAATAAATTAACGAGGCTCCGGCAGAATAAACTTCTCTCTGAACTTATTAGACGTTTTTATTATCAGAGGAGATTACGAGCTGAGAAGAGCCGAGCTCAGAGTCTGAGTCCAAGTCAGAGTAAAGGTCAACGTCAAATCAACGTTAATCTAACGTCTGTGACCTCCTGCTGACCCACACTGACCTGTGGTCAGGTGAACGGTGTCTCTGTCATTCGTACGTCTGTTCTCACACTATGTAACTTTGGGCTCCGGGTCGGGAGAAGTACGTAACGCTTTACGGCACTAAGTCACACACCACCAACTATTTCACTGATTTTGGTGAAACTGGATCATATTTTATGGAGAAAATGTTTTAAGTTACGTTACGTTAACCAGCAATGCTGCGAAACAAAACCAGATCAGCCAACGATGTTAGCTAATGTTATCCAGCTAAAACCACAGTATGTCATATATCTGACGTGCTTTAGAGTAACGTTAGCGTTGACTTTGGACTCTGTGTTGGAGTGGCTGCTGGTTGTCGAGCGGGCAGTGTAACCAGGCTCAGCAGCTTCTATGGACATAATGGCAGAGGAGCAGAGAGTGAAGAGGACGCTGACGGAGGAAGCTAAGAAGAGAAAAGGAGAGAGTGAGCGAGCAAGAAGCCGCCGGACAAGAGTAAATCTGGGACTGACTTTTAGTGGTTGGTGAGAGCTTGGTGAAATAAAAGGCTGAAAGACAGACGCCGAGCTGGGCTGACTGCTGTTGGACTAGTCAGTAATATTAGCTGCTGCTGTGTCTCGAGTTGTGTTGTTTCATATTTCCTCTCGATCAATAACTGAACTGTTCACTCATTAAAAACGTCTCTGTGATCTCAAACAAAGAGTGAGTGTCCTCCAGAACACAAGGTCAAAGGTCACGTCCAGAAACATAAAATCACACACACAGTCACATGCTGGAGGCAGCTGGTCACATGTTGTCCTCCTGATATGCCTGGCACACACACACACACACACACACACAGCTTAGTCAACATATCACAATGTCAGCACGTTGCCTCAAACCAAACACTCTTCAGCACTGTTACTACAGAGAAAGTGTGTGTCTGTGTGTGTGTGTGTGTGCACCATGAACTACAGACTACCTCTGTCACACACACACACACACAGAAATATGCTGTTTGTTCTTATATAAACTCTCTGCAGAGTTTTTATGGTCACACATAAAAGCTGAAATATTTTCATATCAGGACATCGTGAGTTGATTCTTTATGAACTTCATCACATGTTAGCTCACTGCTAACATTAGCTTCCATTACTTGATGGAAACACTGATCAGTAGCAAACTGCTAACTGTGGTTAGCTCGGTCAGCTGTGTAGCTAACTGAACTGACTCAGCCCAGGATGCCAGGAGCCAAACCCGGCAAGAAAACCACCTCGATAGGCTGCTGTGTTCACTGTTAGACTGGACACTGCTGGTTCAGAGGTTCTGT
>JAATJX010004762.1:0-13013 GCA_028641955.1 Protonibea diacanthus | reverse complement strand
TCTCTCTCTCTCTCTCTCTCTCTCTCTCTCTCTCTCTCTCTCTCTCTCTCTCTCATTCTTGTTCTCGGTGGACTTTCTCTCTTGCTCCTTCTCTTTCTTTTTTCACCCTTTTGGTCTCTTCTACTAAAGTTTTGATTCAACCTTTCTCTATTCCCTTTCTCTCTCTCTCTGTCTCCATGCCTGCCAGTTAAACATGGAAACTTTGCCTGGCGGTGTCTCCAGCTCTCTAGCGAGCACACAGACAGACCTCTGCCTCTTCTTTATCCCCGTTGGCCATTTTGGCTGGCAGGCTCCTCCCCCGCTCATCACAGAGAGAGTCTCTCTCTCTTCAGTGTGCAAGACAGTTTTCACATACATGTGAAAGCGAAAAATTACAAATGCAAATTAAACATCAAAATATGTCATTGCCTTCCAGAACAACTCGCATGAGCTGCTCCTGATCTAGCTCTCCGATTAGCAGAATGACAAAGTGTAACAGCGTATTACAAAAACATGACATGTTAAAAAAAAAAGTTTTGCAGGCACAGATTGTGCTCTTGGCTACACGAAAGCGAAGCTTGACAGTAATAGTTGCCAAGTTGCCATAGGCAACCATTTTGAGGAATTGGCAACCAGTTCTTGGCCTTTGGTTGCCATTAGCTGCTTTTTAACATATAAAAATAGAGACAAACATAAACAGCAAACACCAAAATAAATACATGTAGAATTCTCTAAACTGTCATATAAAACGCACAAACTACTTAGATTTTTGTTTGGTTACTGTGATAAAGTCACATTTATTATAAAGCTAGAACTGAAGAGCATCTTAATTACTCAAAATATAAAGGCAACTAAAAATGGCTACCGAATGCGGATGAGCCAGCAGCCTGATAACCACTTAGTGTTAGTGTTGAGCTCTGTAACGTAACTGTAAGAACTGTTGGTAGAAGACAGGATACAAAGTCTCTTGTGTCTCCTCTTTGACCTGGTGCTTAGACCACAAACAGCGTTGCGTAAAAACGATGCAGGTGGCTGTGTAGGAGGGCATGTGAAGACGAAATACAATCCAGGAAGTCCAGTGTGAGTAATGGATCCATGAAGTTTTTAAGGCCTCTCAGACACCAAAACACGAAAAGTGATTTGTAACATGGCAGGAGACAGGATTTAACAACTGTGGAAAGTTATCACAGCAACGATAATTTTATCCTCTGTCTAATATATACCCATGTGTCAAACAATCCATTCAAGTTACCACAAAGGTGAGTTTGTGGATTACTGATGCAACTGGAGGTCCATGTCAGGTAAACATGAATCACTGACAGTATAAAGAACAGACAGCGTCCCTATGAATTGCATGGTACTCTATCTGTGTAATTTCTCTGAAGACAATGTACAAGGAAGAGGCTGAAATCTGCAGAGCCTCCTAACAAGAAGCAGTGGACAGAGATAGTGGATTTATATAATGGAAAAAATGACAAATTGTCAACAGAACAACAGTAACAAAGGCTAAGATATGGACAGCTGAGTCAACAGATAAAACAGAGAACTCCCAAACAAATGTCCCCATAGGGCGAGCTGTATGACGCGTGGCTGCTCAAATAAGCCACCTGTAACAGCACCCACCTGTCAATCAGTAGCCACGCTGTTCATTATGCATAACTTTAATCTTTAATATAATTTGAGCAGGTGATTCAAAAAACATCCAGACTCAGTACAGTTGTCATGAATGTTGAAATTAGCTACAGAGACCAAAACTGTTTTTTTTTTTGTACCAGACTGTAAACATGTTTCTGCTTGCTGTGAAGTTGGACATTTCAATATGGGGACTTATGGAGACTGACTTGTTCTGCAGCCAGCCTCAAGTGGACGTTTGAGGAACTGCAGCTTGGTCTGAACAGACAAGAGTTATAATTCATGCTGCTCCTAAAGGTCCGTGACATTTTAGGTATTTGAACATCAATCCATGAAGTCATTTTTCTTCAAATCGTTCAAATCTTCTCAGACTACATTTTGGATTGTCGTTCTTCACATTGCTTAATTCCATGCCTTCATTTAAGGCGTGTCATAATACATAAACACTCTGTAAGTAAGACTGAGTTGTAATAAATACTGATGCAGCAAAATGCAAATGCTATCGCTTCAAAAAGCCGAACGTATTAATTATTCAGTACAAGAGAGCAAAAGCCAATCTCCATGGAACTCATATACAGTTGTGTTTGGGCAGGTCGCAGGCAATAAAACAAGGAAATCGAATAAAACGGGGAAATAAGTACAAATATAGGCTATAAAACCTCGAAATGAATGTAGTCTAATAGCTTGGGAGGGGAATCGGAAGGAAAAATGGATTGCCATATTTTCCCCAAGAGGAAGGAACTTTCTCACTCCTACATGCAAACAAACATAAACACTTGATTTCTCTGTATATTTGTCTTCACTCGGAAAAAAAACTTTGACTCTCGTGCAAAGAAGGATTTTTTTTTCTTCTTCTTCTATTTACTGCAAAAGCAGCTGTAGCCCTGGAGTCTTGTCAGGGCTTTGGGAAGGTATGGAAAAAGAGAGAAAGGCAGAGTGAGGGAGAGAGAAAGTAACAGCAACTCGTTAGTCAATTAGAACCACTTCCTTGGCAGACTGCACACTGCGAGACAGGCATATGACTTGACATGCCCTGAGACGTAGCCAATGGGAGAGATAAAGAGAGAAAAAAGCATGACAGAGTGTAGTTTGCAGTTTAACAAGTAAGTCCTGGTACATTTGAGGCCTTCTAAGTCTAGTGTATGCATGCATTCATTGTACAGACGAGAACTCATGACTGTGTTTGAAGTTTTTTCTTTGGAGAAGCTTTGATAAAGTCATTACTGCAAGTAAATCATGATCAAACTTCAACATCATGTGTGTTAGTGGAAAAAAAACAACTCTAAAGTCTTGTGTGCTATCTGTGCATGAAAAGTAAGAACTGAAGGTCGGATGAATGTTCCAGATTCGGTCTTTGTGTGTTTGCGTTGACTCGCTCAGTCGGTCTGAGGTGATCAGCAGACAGGCAAAAGTAGCTCGGATGGCAAAATATTTGCTCTGTATCTTCTGCATCAGTATGCTTATGTAATACGTAGCTGGCTCTGCTGCATTCTCCTTCTCAGAGCTCTGTGTCTGAAACTGAAGCTTCTCCAAGTGCAGAGATACAGCACAAATTCATTCACAGGATTTCACCGCTCGAATTAAACCTCTGGAATTTCCTCACATTAAGTCCAACACGCCAACTCTTTGGATTTCTGCTGATTTTTTTTTTTTTTTTTTTTTTTTTTGTGAATGTCCTATTGAACACAACTAAAAATATGAATGAAGCACGATGTACAACTACTGCTACTGGAACAACAATGTGGTTAGAACTTCACTCTTTTTGGTTTGACATCTCACGGTCTAATTCACGGTTTGGGTACACTCAGGGCCAGACAGTCACAGCTACAAGTGACTGAAAAAATAATACATTATTGTGTCATAACCAAAGTGATCATGATAAAGGGCACTTTTGAAAATATGTTATAGTATGCATAACATTAAGTTGAGTTTACACATACTATAGAGACTATACTACTACTTTTGTGATGGGCATGTTTGAGAAATGCTGTTAGGCTTCACAAAAATAAAAACACATAGTTTGACAAAATAAATCTTAACTAAGGGTTCATCACTAGGATTTCTACAAGTAAACGAATCCTGCATCAAGATCAAGATTGTTAAACCAGTATTTTCTAAAAGGTCATGAATGAACTGCTCAACAACCATGATTAAAATAAAAAATTAATGCTGACTGCTGCTCTGCCTAGTTCACTTTAACAAAATCATTGGCTGCTAGATCCCTAAAATGGTCCAGTGTGTAGGATTTAGTGACTGTGAGGTTGTAGACTGTAACAAACTGAATATCCCTCCCCTCACCACTGCTTTTCCAAGCTTGTACAAGAAGGCACGGTGGCTATGAAACTCACTAAAAACTTGGTCCTTGGCCCTATTTAGACCCAGTGTGTGGTCTGTCAGTGTTCTGGGCTACTGTTGAAACATGGCAATCCAAAATGGTGGACTCCATGTAAGAGTCAGTCTAAGGTTTTCATGTGATTATACACTAATGAAAACATATTGCAGCATTTCACAAGCTGTAAATGCCTTCCCGAGGTTTCACTGTCTTCTGAATGCACCAATTTGAGACTAACTTGAAGCATCTTTGTCAACAAACGAGCTTAGAAATTTGCCAAAACATTTTTAAACCACAGCGGTTACTCGAAGCAGGTGTTTCTTATGTACAGTGGTGACAAGGCCAGTTGGTGTCTGGCTCACGGATGGTGTGTAACAGTATGTGGTGTGTATGCTGCTGGTCAGGTTTCACTGCTTACAAGTCCTCGCTGCATCGCAGCAACCATGTGGACAGGCAATGCATCATAACTGCGCACACCATCCATTCCTCTGTCACAACATGCTTCAAAGCTGCACATGTACAAGTGAGCCCCTGAAACTATGTCAAACACAAACCTGTTCCATGCAACATGACTAGAGATTTGTTTTGTTCATGGTCAACAGAGCAAGTACAGTGCAATATCATATTGTCAGGCCCGATTAAAAGGGGGCGATTTAGCAACTTTTGTACTAAAATGTCACTGATGACTCTTAAATTATACAGAAAGGGCAAATAAATGTTACAACTTTATTAAAAAATGTCCTCCTGTAACACCAGGTTAATGTTATCATGGACAGAACGAGTTGACTGCAGGACGTCTAAGGGAACTGATGTTTCATTCGCCCTTATATACAGTTGTGAGGTAACTTCTTGTATGTAAATTGTGTGTTTGATAATGTGTACTGCCATCTCATTGGACTCAGTGGACATTTCATTAATGTGTCACCCTTCCTTTGCTATTTCAACTGTCCAACAGAGTTCAGTGTGCTAATCTGTTGGTGTCAGTACCCATTATATACAGTGAATGTGCTAGTTGCTTAGTAAAAGTGTTTTTTTATGTAGCGCTGTTGACCGTCTTTCCATGTATCTGAATGGAAAACGGTTGTGTTAATGGTAACGCTCTGTGTTACATTTGTTGGCACATTTGTAAATGTTTTCTACAACTGTGTGCATGGCACCATATCATTGTGTCCAACTGGACTCTGTGTTATATGACTCTCTACACTCTAAAAGTTATGGGGTCAGTGTTCAAACCAAAGTGCTTGTCAGATTGTTGAACAGCGATCTGAAACCCAAACCTTTCCAATATCACAGTTAAGGCAGCTGTGCCTGATCGTTTATGTAACTTTCCAAAACTAGCGAGCCAACATTTCATGTCCACTTCACACGGCGACTGGCCGGCTATGCCGATGTGAATAAGTAGACAGGATCTGAACATCTTTGTCAAGCTCTCTTTTTTCATTCTTTACACAACTTCAATCACTTTACCATTGACACATTCCGATGATGCCTTTGAGGTGAGCCTCTATCCCAATTTGAACAATTTTCAAGTCTTTCGTGTCTCTCTTTCACAGTTTTTCACTCCACCTTAAAGTTTAGCTAAAGGCAATAAACACTTTTGCCTTTGAACATGGCTGGACAATACTATGTACAAACTAGTTTGATCAAGCACAGCCCCAATCTTAAATACACACAGTAAATGAATAGCTTTCAGTTCATTGAAGCATGCACATTTGTATATAATGCTGAGCTGGAGAATTTACCTAAGGCAGCTCGACTATGCGTGTGCTTGTGTCTGAGCACAGTGGTTACGGACCAATCAGTGCTACAGTGCGAAATATGGACGTGGTTTAATGCTAACAGTCAGTCAGTCAGCTGAAAAAGGGGTTAGCATAAATGGTGTCAGTCATCCAGGTCATCTTTCTTCAAGAAAGGTTAAGTCTGGGACGACTTGTAGACACGTGAAGATGTTTCCAAGAGGCAAAATGTCTTCACGGATCTACAACCAGTCCAGTCACCCCAGACTTAACCCTTTTTTCAAGATTTAATGAAAGAGCAAAGAGCGACACCGAGGACTTTTCTTGATAGAAAAAGTTTTCGGTCTTCTCCTGACTGCCATCAGTAAGAATTGGATTCATTACATGGTTCGTTGACGTGATCGGTTAAAGTTTGCCTGTGATAGACAAATGTTTTGTAGTTTGTGAAAGTGCCTGCCCTTTTCCAGACAGTTTCCAACAATGACTTCCCAAGATCTGTATAACAAACCATCTGGCGCGGTCAGGTTATGGAGGATTGGCCCTAAGAATAAAAGAACAGACGGTAATAGATTGGTTTATAATCGATTTAGTATTATAATCATTATTGTTAGGAGAAAAATAGTCCTCGTCAGCTCTAATTGGTTTAATGATATCATTCTGTGGAAACAAACAGCAATCGTGATTTTATTTCACTCCTACTTACAGAAAGAAACTGTACAAAATGTACTTTCTGTTTCTGGTTTTGCTAAAGCCGTTAATCTTTTAGTAAGACAAGTTCACGCCTAAATGAGCTCTCGTTTATGGCTCTGAACACGCTCCAGAAAATAACATTTTCTATAGCTCTGAAAACTGTGACATGCTAACTTTACTAAACTCCAGGAGAATAACACAAGAAAGAGCCAGAAGAGAAACCAAATACAGCTGGTTCCTATATTTGCAGTTGGACAGGGTGGCCTTGGCTTAAAATGTAGCCTTTGTCTCCCTCCCTTTCCAGCCTCTCCATATCTTTCCCCATTCACTTTCTCTACTGTCTCAGCCCCTCTGCCACCCCCACCCATGTGTTCTTTGAAAGTGTTTTCCTGGTAAGGCGCAGGGAGCAGAGAGCGAGTTGAGGCCTCCCCTTTCTGAGAACTGGCCCCGCTAACATGGTTTATAGCTACCCAGAGACAGTATCAGACGTGTATGTGAATCAGGGAGGGAGGCTGCAAAAAGGAGGGAAGACGAGAGAGAGGAGGAGGGGGGCAGAGAAGGAGTACGAAGGGAGGAGTTTGCAAAAATGCCAAGCCATGGTTCACTTCAGCAGGCAGTTAAAGTGAGGCCAGGGAGAGGAGAGAGAGAAAGGAGGGAGAGAGAAAAAAAAACTCTCCGGGTTTGTAGAATAATTTCTGCTGCAAGTTCAGAAACGTTTCGCCTCCTTATGTGAGGAAGGAAACTGATTTTCACTCCCAGTTTGTCTTGAAAAGTGTAAAAGCTGCTTCAGTGTAGTTTAAAAGCTATTCAAGCAAACTATTTATTAATTGTGGGAACAATCTTGTCACATTTCAAGCACACCGACACCACAAAACTACTTTAATACAGAGTGTATTTCATTTTTCTGTATACAACAAGCTATACACAATACACTGGATGTATAGGTGAATGCTGCATCAGTAGAAGGGGGTCGGCTCTACTGCCGTCCATCTTGTACAAATATTCACACTCATACGACGTCATCGGCCAACCCAGAATCCTCTTCTCACTGTGTAATTTTAGAAAGAGGAAAAGCTGAGCCATTTGCATCTTTTGTCCAACGAGAAATCTGCGTTTTGCATTTCGCCTGCTGCTGAAAGACATCGGTTCATTAGGTGGCCGGGTTGTTGTCGACACTCTGCAATAACCTGATTTCTTAAATGCAAATGAGAGACCTGGTTTCCTTAATCTGGGTAAGGGATTTAGAAAAGTCCCGTTAACAGTAAGATTTTTGCCAAAGAAACCAGTTTTTTTTTTCTGGCAATGTGTTCACTTAACTGGATTTCTAATGTGAGTTTTACATGCGTGCATTTGCATGACAAAGACACAAGATACTGAGAGTATCGCTGTAGCAGCAGTGTGGAGTGAAGAAAGGAAATATTTACTGTAGCTCCAAATGTTTGACTAAAGCTAAAATTATATAGTTTTACCAGCTGCAAGTAAAGGTGCGTTTTATAGTGATCATTGCAATGCAGTAACAAATCTATTACTTATTTCTGCAAAGTTTTCCCTCGGCCAGTTTTCTTAAAAGTTTAGCTACGTGCTAAAGGGTGGACGTTGGGATTAAACCTGTAACTTGCTGAATCTTCTTAACCACCCCGGGCCGTGGTGCTGCCCCTCGATGCCAAATGTTACAATCCCTGCGAATAGTAAATGGGCCACACTAACAATAGCTCTATTCACAAGACATCCAGGGCCTCTGTGCCTTCAGGGAAATGAAGATGATATTTGCAAAATTTGGCCTTGACCATTTCTAATCTACAATGCACTTGTGGTGTTAAGCCAAGGTATCCTTCCTTAGTCACTGCCCTCGCCCACTCTCTCCCCCCTCTCTCTGGGTTTCACTTGCTTCCTCTGTCCCTGTCGCTCCGCATCACAGACACAAACGCCTGCTGCCCAACTGGTTTGTCTCACTGCCTGTCAAACCACGAGGATACTGTTGTCCTCCTCACCTGCCTCTGCTGGAAAAAGCTCAGGCCTGTGCTTATTCGCTTAACACTGAGCCTCTTCACTCTCAAAGTTTTTATAGAATTAGAAACAGGAAATTTCATTTCTGGAGACGTTTGTAGCACAGCCATGATATTCTCTGTTTTTCTTAACGACTTTTAAGAGAAAACTAATGAATGAAATGAAGAAAAATGAAAAGAAAATTCAAACTGATGAATTTGAATGAGGCCAAGTGAACTTTGTTGTACACGATGAATAGCCAATTGGCTCAACCAGAGGTAATTCAGAGTTCACAGCCTACGTGCTCAGAGTGGTACTTATCCCATCTGTCATATAAAAAGCACAGGGGAATAACACAGAATACAGCTTTTGACAGAGAAGGAATGCATGGTTTCATATGCAGAATTATATAAAAGCTTTTATTTATCTATTTTGGCCGTGTGCACCTTTTTCTCTGGCATCCCATACAAGGAAGCAATAAATTAACCAGCTGAAGCCAAAAGCGAGGGAATGCAAATGAAGAGAAAATGATGGAAATCTTGGGAGTGCGGAGGAGCTGTGGTAACAAATCAAAGTTTTAACTTGAAGTTGAGATTGCTAAGGTCGACCGATCCATGCCAAGTGTATGTTTGCGTTGGACACCGTCGCTGCTGAAAGCAGGCTCTTACCATTATGAATAAATATCATGCGTGCCTATTTTCCCCAAAGTCACGGGAGTGAAGAGAGGTGTGAAAGAACAGAGCATTTATCTCGGGAGTAAAAATGTGACATTGTACTCCCTGAAATGTTAAATAACTCTCAATTTGTACAAAATACAAACACTATTAAAAAACATTAGTCTTTCTCAAAAAAAAAAAAAAAAAACAAGTTCAACGTCTGAGTGCCAGAAAATTCACTCAAATATCTAATATCAGTAACTCGGTCATAGCCCAGTTGAAAAACAGAACTTGTCCCTCTTCCTTCCTATGCGATCCTGGCCGTGTACGGTCAATAACAAGTCACAGCAAAGGAGATGCAAACATTTTTGTGCAGATAAGCTCAGATCCAGTTTGGACGCCAAAGGCACATGTTAATGTCGAATGTAAAGTGGACCACACAGACGGACAGAATCAATGCCAGACCTGTACAGGAGAGTCCAGTAAGTAGATGGATTAGCCCTTTATTATTCAGCAGAGAGTTTGGTTAGCTGTGCTTCCAAAGAGGTAAGGCTTATGACGTGTTTTAAGTATAGATTAAAGGGTCAGCTCGAGGTCACGTCCAAATGTGAGAGGCCTATAAAAAAAAAAAAAAAAAAACTCCCCAAGGTGGTTGACCAGCAACTAGACCAACCAACAGCCAATAGCTTTATTTAAATGTGTGCAATTTTGTATCCGTGCACTTGTCAATGACATCGAACCTAAACGGTGTCAGCCAAAGAAAAAAAAAAAACAAACAAAAAAAAACACACCTCCTCAGAAGAATAAAGACACATCCACATTCATAAAAACGCAAAAAGACATAAATTAGTCTGGTTTAGCCGTTATCTTACTCCTTTCCATGTCTGCACACATAGGGCTTATTAACAGAGTAAGATTTAATGCTGGTACATGATGTAATACGTCTGACGTTGCAAATGATCGTTTTCAACTGAGGAGCAGAAAAAAATTCAAAAGAATAGATTCTAAAATAAATCTGAAGTGAGTTTAACTTTTTGTGATGTCGTATGTGAGTGTCAGCTCGACAGTAAAATGACTACACTGCAATAACAAGACGCTCTATTTGATACTGACAAATGTATTGCAATGCTATACCTTAAAAACACTGCCACAACATTTACAAGCGAATCATTATTCTCTATGATATATTAGGAAAGCTACACTGCTGAGAAAAAAAACGTGAATATATATTTAATAAAAGGCGATTACCTTGAGACGACTCTGGTCTTGGAGCAGCAGGCAGGGGTCGCTGGGACCTGGGTTGACTCGATGGGAGTGCCATCTTGACAGGGCCCACGTACTCGACATACGTCCCTGGGAAGTCGCCTCTCTGTTTGGTGCGCTCGTTGTATCCAAGGAGCCAGCCGAGGCGCTCTGGGTGCTCCACGCAGCCTTCCTGGTAGTTCTCCATGGACAGCAGAGAGGCCTTGCTGACTGTCAGAAGGTCTCCAGGCTGCAGATCCAAGTCCTCTTCCTGGTCCTTGGTAAATGCATAGAGGGCAAGGTACTGAAAACCTTCCGCTGCCATTTTGTTGGGGAGGCAGAAATCAAAATGGCCACCGATGATGCAGACCGAGTCCCACTGCGGCAACAGGGTTCGGCTATGCAGAAATCCTCCTCAGAAACCACAAAGGCTCTTGAGTCACTAAACTCTGGTGTTGGTGTTGGTGTGGTGGCTCAGGGGGTCAGGGGGGGACGAGGGGAGGAGGGGGAGTCACCCGAAGCTTAGAAGCATTTTCAAAAGTCGATAAGGTTGCGTACTGCTGCTATTATGTCTGCGGTGGCAGCGGTTTCAGACCTGACCGGTGTTGGTGGACTGGTGCACTTTCCTCAGCTTGATACCCCGGTTGAGCCAGATGATGGAGCAGAGGGAGAGCGTTGGCAACATGCTCTTTGAAGCAGTGAAAACCTGCTGGCTGGGTGCTATTGGAGCAGCCTGGGTAAAAGGTTTTGCCAGTCGAGGGCCCGGCGTCGTTGGATCCCCGCGGTCAAATGAAGTGGTCTGATTGGAGGACAAGAGTGAGGACAGAGTGGGAAGGTCTTTAATCCTCTTCGGTTCTCTCAGGCTCCCACATGTTCTGGACACGGATTATGACAGACCTGCATGACACGAAAAGCCAAGAAAATGAAGAAAGAGGGAAAAAAAATATTTGAAATTAGTCTAAAAAAAAATAAAGACAAAAATGAAAACTACATTCGTTAAAAAAATGCCGTTTATATCCGATAAAAAGCCATAAGTAAAGCGACACATATCTATGTGAAACGAAGCTTAAAGCGGTGCATGAATATGGCGAACTGCGGCAGCTCCATGCATTTGTGCAGTCTTCGGTTAGGACAGAGAGATCGGATGATGCTGCTGCGTCATGACCAACAGCAGACTGGGTCCCTGGGCAGGAGCCTCCATTCCCTACGCTGTACATTCACACACTCACAGCCTAAAAACTGACACATCACAGTTTGTCCACAGAAACAAGAAGTTTCACTGTGAAATAAAACATCCCTTCAACTTACATCGAACGTGCGATTAGCAGGATCCGAAAGAAAATGCGTGCAAAATGGCGAAGGCGACATTTTTTTCGCCGAAGGATCGTGCAAAAGAAACTAAGACCTGCACCACCACGACTGAAGAGCAACCAGAATTTTCTGAAACATGCAGAACCCTTTGCAACAGTTCTCTCTCCGTAGGAGAGAAAAAAAGGCAGCTCTGTGTTGCCACAGAAATATTTTCTGCTTCAATCTGTCAAAAAAGCCAAAATCATCCTGTACCAAGTGTATTCCAGATGAGAATACCGAATGGACAGTCCCCAACGCCTGACACAGTATCAGAAAATACCACATAAAAACAAATGTTTCCACGCATGACATCATACACCTTCTACTCAATCGTATCATAGAGTCTATGTACAGCAAAAAGGTCATTCGTGGACCCATAACGAATATTCTCTGATAAAGATGATTGCGAGGCCCAAAATACACAGGTGGACAATTATTACCGTGGATTTTATCAGCATCCATCAGACACTCAATTTGAAAAATCCTAATTTCCTTGGCTGAAAACACTAGATTATAATATCAACTGCAAAATATGGAAAGACACTGTTTGGCCATTTGAGATTTGAGCGGGGGAATAAACATAAATATGTCTTAAAGTTCAAATCCAAAATGCCAACTATACTGAGCGAGACAGTGAGCGAGGAAGAGAGAGGGAGAGAGAGAGAAGAGATTAGGGTTTCCAGATTAAGTACGACATCTGTGGTCTATGGACCAACCAAGGACAATGGTCCAGTTAACCTCTCTGGACGGGATGAAAGGATGTCAGTGAGGAGATGAAGCAGGTAGAGACGGAGGGTGAAAGGGACGGGAAGGTGGATGGAAGTTCTGGTCTTGTATAAGAGGAGTAAGGAGCTATTTGGGGCGATTTCCCCAAAAAGTCCAAATTCAAATAAGCATAGGCCTTAGGTTTGTGAGGCCCTGATGTTGTGCAATCATTTCATAAACGTTTGTGAATTGGACAATGTTTTAAACGTGATGCATTGCAGACGCTTAAATAAAACTAGGTGAGAGCATAAAACAAATAAACCTCAACCTCCGGTTTGCATCTTTGAATACCAAAGTGCATGATTTCGAACCTTAGTCCAGATTATCCTGTCTTCCCCCCTCTCCACGACATTCGGAAAGCAAACGTATATATTCACTGCAAACCTTCGTGAGTAAAAATATCATCTTTTTTTTCAAAAAAAAAAAAAAGAAAACAATAAAGGTTTAAGAGTTATCGTGATAACAGGATGCAGCAGAGTGCAACACTCACCCCACTTTTGGTTCAGAGAGAAGCCGGACAGGCTCAGCCAGACTATCGGTCCAACATCCTTCGAGTCGAGAAGCAAGAGGTGCCAGGCTAGACACGTGGCACTGGCATACCCAACCACAGCCCGCAATCCTCACACCACCATCACCCCCCCCACC
>JAATJX010004750.1:0-12811 GCA_028641955.1 Protonibea diacanthus | reverse complement strand
TAGTCAGTAATATTAGCTGCTGCTGTGTCTGCTGCTGGTGACCTGGTATGTAGCTGTACAGTAAACGTGCTCTGGTTCATAAATATGTTTTTAAAATGCCGCCGCCTGAACTCACAGAGCAGAGGACCTCAGATGTCCAGTTGGACAGCGAGGCTCCGTCCAGACCGGAGACCAGGACCGAGGAGGAGGACAGCAGGATGCCCAGCAGCAGCAGCTTGTCCTGGGATTCAGCGCTGGACGTCAGCAGCCTGCAGGCACACAGAGAGGAGACCAGCTACCATGACAGAACCGGTTCTGTGTGTGACGCTGAGGCGGATCTGCAGAAGCTGTACCGGTGTTCACGGCAGAGGATGGCGAGGAAGAGGACGATCAGAGCGATGATGATGGTCACAGCTGCCGCTGATGAGACGATGCTGTACAGCAGGAGGCTGACATGCTGCCGCTGCTCAAGGACCAGAGTCCGGTCTCTGGCTGGTCCTGGACCTGCAGAACCAAACCAAGAACATCCATCCAGAGTCTGAGAACATCAACGCCAGCGTGAAGGTTTGAGTCTCACCTTTAAACTTCAGCAGGACATCCATCAGACGGAGCTGTCGAGACGAAGTATTGAAGTCTCCAACCAACACACTACTGCTGCCTAACACACACACACACACACACACACACACACACACACACACACACAGATGACTAAGAATGTGTGCATGGTAACATGGCTGTACTGCGAGCATCAGGTGATTTAAAACACCTTGAATCTGGATCAGCTCGATCGACGTCATCCTCTGTCCGTCCAGGAAGAAAACTGGACCCTGAAACCAACAAAGTACACACTCAGGTGTGTGTGTGTTACAGGTGTGTGAGGGTTACAGGTGTGTGTTACAGGTGTGTGTGTTACAGGTGTGTGTGTGTTACAGGTGTGTGTTACAGGTGTGTGTGTTACAGGTGTGTGTGTGTTACAGGTGTGTGTTACAGGTGTGTGTGCGTGCTCACTGTGACTCCTTCAAACTGCGTCTTCTTCACGGCCTCCAGCAGCATCTGGTGGACTTCGTCCCCGCTGACGCTCACGTCTCTCTGGGCGCTGTACTTCTCTCTGTGCTTCACGGCCTCCATCACCTGACTCAGAGCTCTGGCGGCAACCCAAACAGCGTCGTAGGCGAAGGCGTGGAGCGGGCTGACCTTTGACCCCTCCTGGGTCAGCAGTCTGCGGTAAGAGTCCTGGTAGTCCTGGGGAGTCTGCAGAGACACAGCGGTCAGTCCACATCATTACAAACACACAGCACAGAGAAAAGACCCAGACCGACCCGTCCAGAGACTCCCGGTGCGTTCGTGTCGCTCAGCTGTCTGATCTGCAGCCTGATGGAGCCGTCTGCAGCCGTCAGCACACTGTTAGCCGTACAGCCAGCAACCTGCCGGCCCAGCCTCCACCCGGCTGCTCCTCCATCAACAATGATCCACTGGTACCGAGCTCCAAACAGGTTCAGTCTGTAGGCCTGAGAGTCCCACAGAGATCCATTATCATTACGGACACTCATCACACTCAAACACGTTCTCAAGTGTCTTGTCTTAAACGTTCAGGTTTACAGTTCAGAACAGTTTTGCTCGTTACAGTGTTTCGTTGCAGCGATCTTAAACAGGAAGTTTAATATTTCCCCTCATTTGAGCTGGAGGGGTGTCCACTTACTTTTGGCCATAAACATTACACTTACACAGCAGAAAACTTCGGCGGCAGAATCCTCGTTAAACTGTCCGATGATGATCCGAACATCACGGTCCTGCAAACAAAGAAGCA
The DNA here is from genome assembly GCA_028641955.1 of Protonibea diacanthus. Classification (NCBI taxonomy): domain Eukaryota; kingdom Metazoa; phylum Chordata; class Actinopteri; family Sciaenidae; genus Protonibea; species Protonibea diacanthus. Next base: position 11,022 of record JAATJX010004750.1, on the reverse strand, counting down.
GCAGTGGATCATCATGGCATCGACTACGCTCAGGAAAATAAAGGTTCTTCAAGAAATCATCTCATCAGCTGATGGAGGCAGCGCTGTGTGAAATCTGACATCACACCTCTCCATCAAGAGAAAACAGATGAAACAAATACTGAACAAATATGAAGAACCACAAACTTATGACGAGCTCAAGAGGAACGTCAAGAAACGGACGACAACTCTGCTCATGTTCTTGATCTTCTACAGGACCATTTGATTTAAAACCAGAACAACAGAACAAGAACCGTCTGCAGCAGGTTCTTCACTGAAGAACCGTCTGCAGCAGGTTCTTTCTTGAGCCATTTGGGTCCACAAAAACTATTTTGCTAAAGTAGAACATCTTTTGATCACACATTTCTCTTGGTAATAGGTTCTTTGGGAACCATTTTTGGTTCCAGTTAGCACCTTGAAGCCTCTGAGTTGGTCTCATTTTGTGTGTACAGGGCTGAGCTTGTTGCTTGGTGCAGGTTCCACCTCAGGGTTCCTGTAAATCTGTGCACAACATTCTACTTGAATTGAGTCCATGCGGTACCTTCAGCCTCCTCACGCTGGCGCAGACGTCTTCAGAGAGACTTAGTGTGGAGACAACCTGAACATCAGCGTCCAGCAGCTGTGCGATCACATCCTCCTTCATCTGCACAGATTAAATGAAGGAGACAGACTCTCAGAGCCTGAGGAGCTCACGTGGAGCTGAGGAAGCTCACGTGGAGCTGAAGCAGGCTCCTGTCATGACAAATGTTTCAGCATCACCTCGGAGAGTCCGGCTCCTTCCTGCGTGATGATACCGACTCTGCTCCACTTGTGACGCTGCAGCAGCTTCACCGTGGCCTGGTTCAGAGCTCGGCCCGACGGCGCCGTGCTGAACAGGTTCCCGTACCGCTTCCTGTCAGACAGGCTCGGGGACGAGGCCGCAAAAGACACCTGGGGGACATCAGAGGACATGAAACAACATGAGCATCCACACAGCAATAATACACCTGACGTGGACTGCACGTGTACCTGCACCAGCCTGAGAGCTGGCAGAGAGCGAGCGATCAGCGCCATCACTGGTGGACACACCCCTCCAAACACCAGCAGGTACTTTGGCCCCGCCCACATGGCGTCAAACAGGGCTCTGAGTGACGTCACAGGGTCGCACTGTGGGAAAGACACGGACGTTACTGTGACACCTGCAGACTACAGCACGGAGACTACGTCCAGGTTTTAGACAGTCTGTGGGGACGTCACAGAGACTACGTCCAGGTTTTAGACAGTCTGTGGGGACGTCACAGAGACTACGTCCAGGTTTTAGACAGTCTGCGGGGACGTCATGCAGACGCGCTCACAGTATTTAGACTTGTATCTGTCTCAGCTGGACGGTCCTACAGTCCTCTGTTTGGATCTCAGCTGTCTGTGCAGAAGACACCGACCTGTGAGTCCAGCAGCTGGAGCTGGATCTCATAGTTTCCCAGCGGTGGTGGTTCTCTCTTCAGGTCCTGCAGAGCCAGTCTGACAGCCGGAGCCACGGAGGCGGTCAGGTTCTCCTTCCCCACCTCGGAGCTGACGGGCATCACCCACAGCACAGGCAGAGGGTGACGGACCTGAGCCAGCACCGGCCCAACAACCAGCCAGCAGAGCAGCACCAGCAGCCTGAACACCTCCACCGGTCCACCACGCCCCATCCTCCAGCTCACTCTGCCCTGATCCTCCTGCAAGGGGAACTCTAATCCTCTTTAGAGCCTGAGGAGGCCGACTGAGGAGATAACAGGATCAACATGGACACAAGATGTCAGTAAGATCAGCAGATGGCTCTGAAAACTCACACGGGAGCTGAATTTACCAGAGTAAAGGCCAGCTTACTTCAGTCTCTGTGACATCCTACAGACTGTCTAAAACCTGGACGTAGTCTCTGTGACGTCCTACAGACTGTCTAAAACCTGGACGTAGTCTCCGTGATGTCCCCGCAGACTGTCTAAAACCTGGACGTAGTCTCTGAGACATCACTTCAACCTTCCTCGTTCACAAATAGGAAGTAATTTATCCAACGGGCTTCATTTACATGCAGGACATTACATCACGTCATGATGACAGTAAACAAACTTTATTTGTAGAAAAACTTTGAAGAAAAGCAGCTCAAAGCGCTTCACATGAAACAGAACGAGCATGAATAAAAACAGAATTCATGTTAATTAAGATAAAAGCCACTGATTGATAATGAAAGTTCAGAGAGGGAATACAAAGAAAACATGAACAGTTCAAACACATTTTAAAGAAGTGCGGCAGTGAAGGAGTCAGAGCTCAGAGTCACAACGGCTGAAGAGAAGTTTTGAACTTTCAGGTCGTGTTCTACAGCTTTGGGCCGTCACTGACGAAGGCTGCATCCCGTTTTTCTTCAGGCTGTTGCTGTGAACCTGCGACAGACGAGTGGCAGATGATCGCAGCGTTCTTCAAGGCAACAGGAGTTATCAGCTTGGTGCTAATGTTTTCATCGCCTTGTTAAGTTAATGTGGGACATTCAGATCTGAATCTAGGACAACACCAAGACTTTAAACTCTCAGATTTCATCCAGAGTTGATTTTTTCTACATTATTAAACATCATTTCTCTTTTTGTTTCAGACTCCACTAGCAGGATTTCAGTTTTGTCCTCGTTTAACTTGAAGAAATTCTCGCTGGTCCATTTATTTGTTGACCACAGACAGGTAGTGATGGAGTTTATAGCTGCAGCATCATTTGGTTCAGCTGTGACGTACAGTCGCGTGTCATCTGTGTAACTATGGAAACAGACATGCTCTCTAATGATGTCACCAAGTGGCAGCATGTACAGTGAGAACAATAACGGACCTAAGGCATCTCCACTGTGCGACCCCAAAACACACGTCATGTTTCTCAGACACACGGTCTCCAAGACTGACGTCAAACTCTGTCCCTTTGACGCTGAACCAGATGAACACAGTCAGAAAGTCGACTGATGAAGATGTCATGGTCGATGGTGTGACGCTGCGCTGAGGTCTGACAGGACGTGAACTGAGACCTGACGTTCATCAGAGTTTACTTCTGCAACTTTTCTGCAATAATACAAACAGTCACGATGTGAGAGAACAAAACATCTCCATGAACATCATCTTCATCACTGATGACACTCAGGTTTAGAGTTTTTATGTCCAAAGAAATGAGCTGTAGAAGTGATTGAAGTGTTGTGGTGTTCAGTGTGTGATGGAGGTTTAACACAGCGCTGATGTTTCACCAACATCCAGAGAGATTTCAGAAAGTCAAAGAAACTCTGATCAACATTTTCATCAACAACGGATCAAATGAAACGTCCGAGTGAAAGCGGTCGGTGACAAACTCAGGAAATGATCAGCAGACTTTGCAGTTCTTCACTTCAGTTTTCTGCCTCAACAATCTGCTGATAAACTAAAAACAGGATCTGAAGACGCTCAGAGATTTATGATCTGACATTAATAACAATCATACTTCAGTTTGTAGACGTCAGTGAAGCTTCTGAACTTTCTACAGGTTTGATCTTCTTGTTTCTGTCACAAACAATCCTGTTAAACTGGGACAGACGTCTGGTACTGCTGCTAATGAGCAGAACTTCACAGAGCTCACTTCATGCATGCAGGCTGGATGCTGCTTTTTCACAGCAACTTCCACAATGAAGCAGAAACAGAGCGTGGACATTAACTGCAGTTCTCCATCAGTCCACAGGGTGAAGCTGCAACAAAAGCAAAGCAGAACAATCTGTTCAAATGAGTGTTCATCTGCAGTTATGTTGTCATGAACACAGCTGATCTGTACAACATCTCTGGCTTCAGGGTCCAGGTCCAGGTCCAGGTCCAGGTCCAGGTCCAGGTCCAGGTGGCGGAGTGTGGAGGAGTCTCAGTGTGTCAGCAGCAGCAGAGCAGTCCAGATCCACTGATGATGACAGTGGAGCTGATCTCAGAGCAGTTCAGACTGCAGCGCTGACAGTCATCTCCACTTGTTGTCATTCCTCCGTCAGTCTCTGCTGGATGAAGCTCTCCTCTCCACTCCACCTCCCAGTAACATGGCCCAGTCAGAGCTGATGCTGCTGCTTCAACCTCTCTGGATCATCAGGACTCAGCTGACCAACACAAACACCTTTCTCACCACCCCCACCTGATGAGAGAAGCAGACAGACAACAGAAGTCATGAATCAGTGTCACAGAGACTCCCTTCATCAGCTGTCAGTCAGTGATGCAGCACATCCAGTATAAAGACCAGCAGGACTTCAGTCCTGTTCACACACAGGTGGAGCAGCTGTGTAGCGTAGCCAGCTTCCTGTCAGCTCTCATGTTAACGTGTTGGAGTGAAGCTCACAGACCTGCATCAAGTCTGCTGACTCTGCACATTTCACTCAAGTACACAGTGGAAATAAAGTGCTGACAGTCCCTGAACGCATCATCAGTGCAGAAACAGAGAGACGTTCACTGCTCACTTTGATTTTCAGCTGTGGTTACTGGACTTCAGCAGAGGTTCTGCTCTGTACAAAGACCACATGCTCACTAAATGTAATGATGGTTCTTTGCAGGCTTCATCAGACTGATCTGAGAGCTGTGACAAAGATGAACTGATCAGTTCTTTAGTGTTGGAATGAGAGAACAAACACTCTGAGATCAGATCTGATGAATGAGGACCACTGTCTCTGTACATCTTGTAATGCTGTCAGCTGGAATCAGCTTTATTTCCTGTAGACATGAACACAACAACAACAGTCGTCTTCACATCAGCCAAAAACACACGATCACAACGAGCTTCTGGCTCATCTGATTGGCTGACTGTTCTCTCTCTCTCTGTGTTTCTGTCCAATCCTGAAGCCTGTCAGCGTTCTCCTCTCACAGCTTCACTGAGGAAAGCAGCCGCTGAGAAGGTCGGAGGTTTACAGGAAATACTGGATCTGTGCTTTGATACTAACTGTGTTTAGTACAATACTGCTGAGACCAACATGGACTGACTGCAACCCTCTACTGACCTCAGAGTCTGCAGACTGCAGTGTGGACTCTGCACAAGATCACACAGAGGCTTCACTGCTGAATCCTGCAGGTTGTTGTAGTTCAGGTCCAGCTGTGTCAGATGGGAGGGGTTGGACTTCAGAGCTGAGGCCAGAGAAGCACAGCTGATCTCTGACAAACTGCAGCACCTCAATCTGAATAAAGAATAAATGATGTTGATAAAAATCCATTTAACACATCCAGATGTGTTCAGGTTTGAAATGTGCAGCTCAACATTACTATGTCCTAATCAATGAGCTTTTCTCTAACATGAGTAGAGTGACTTTGTCTTCACGCCAATCTGAATAAAGAATAAATGAAGCAAGTTATTACTGTTGGAAATGTCACCTCATTAGCATATTATAGTTGGATATGTCGCCTCATTAGCATATTATAGTTGGACATGTCACCTCATTAGCATATTATAGTTGGATATGTCGCCTCATTAGCATATTATAGTTGGACATGTCACCTCATTAGCATATTATAGTTGGATATGTCGCCTCATTAGCATATAATATATCCGTCACTGCAGATTTCTACAGAGACAGTTTGACTGGTGGAAATTCCTTTTTAACAAGTTCTGAAAGGAATTGTAGATATCTCAAATATAATTGTTACTCGTACAAATATAATTTTCACAGTTCAAACTGTGTCTCAGATATCTGAAATATAATTCTAGATATCTGAAACATTCTTACTAGTTACAGTTTCAAGCCGACACATAGAACATTTCATTTAAGTTTCACTAACTGTAATCGTGTTATTTAACTTGACAAAGTAATTAGTTACATTACTAGTTACCACCAAAAGTAGTGTGATTACAGTAAGTAAGACATTACTCCAACACTACTGACCTCAGAGTCTGCAGTCTGCAGTGTGGACTCTGCAGAAAATCACACAGCAGCTTCACTGCTGAATCCTTCAGCTCGTTGTCACTCAGGTCCAGCTCTGTCAGATGGGAGGGGTTGGACTTCAGAGCTGAGGCCAGAGAAGCACAGCTGATCTCTGACAAACTGCAGTGCTCCAATCTGAATAAAGAATAAATGATGTACGTTATTATAGTTGGATATGTCACCCCATTAGCATATTATTGTTGGATATGTCACCTCATTAGCGTATTATTGTTGGATATGTCACCTCATTAGCATATTATTGTTGGATATGTCACCTCATTAGCATATTATTGTTGGATGTGTCACCTCATTAGCATATTATATATCCGTCACTGCAGATTTCTACAGAGACATTTTGACTGGTGGAAATTCCTTTTTAACAAGTTCTGAAAGGAATTGTAGATATCTCAAATATAATTGTTACTCGTACAAATATAATTTTCACAGCTCAAACTGTGTTTCAGATATCTGAAATATAATTCTAGATATCTACAGTATTACATTCTTACTAGTTACAATTTCAAGCCGACATCGATCATTTCATTTAAGTTTCACTAACTGTAATCGTGTTATTTAACTTGACAAAGTAATTAGTTACATTTCTAGTTACCACCAAAAGTAGTGTGATTACAGTAAGTAACACATTACTCCCAACACTACTGACCTCAGAGTCTGCAGTCTGCAGTGTGGACTCTGCAGAAAATCACACAGCAGCTTCACTCCTGAATCCTGCAGGTTGTTGTGAGTCAGGTCCAGCTCTGTCAGATGGAAGGGGTTGGACTTCAGAGCTGAGGCCAGAGAAGCACAGCTGATCTCTGACAACCTGCAGTTTATCAACCTGAATAAAGAATAAATGATGTTGATAAAAATCGTTGGGTTACTTAACGTAATCCCCGGTTCTTTGATAACAGAGTGAGGTGTTTCACTATGAGAATCGCTTCTGGCGAGACCATTACGGAAGCTCCAATGACACAACGTCTGTCTCTGACAGACAGGTCGACGTGTGCCTCTATATACCACGGTCGACCGCCCCGTCCGGGCCATTCTTATCGGTTTCTTCCCTCATACATGCAAGGAGGGAATTGTTGGTGAAACACCTCACTCTGTTATCAAAGAACCGGGGATTACGTTAAGTAACCCAACGTTCTTTTTCTAACTTCGCTCGGTGTTTCACTATGGGAGATATAGACCACTCCCGGAATGCATGATCTCCCGAAGTCATCTGGCGCCTGACCCAGACTGGGGTGACATCACCCAGTTTCTGAAGCACCAGACTCCAGCACTGCGTGAGCTAGGGATGGACCTGAGACATCCAATCTATAGAATCTCACGAAAGTGTGCGGAGAAGCCCAACTCGCCGCCGCACAAATGTCCTCCACCCTAACTCCTTTAAACAGAGCCCATGACGTAGCCATGCTCCTGGTGGAGTGTGCCTTCAAACCTGCAGGGGGCTGCCGGCCCTTACACCTGTAAGCTAGCCCTATAGTATCCACAATCCAATGTGACAGTCTCTGTCGGGACAGTGGCTTCCCCTTGTGGGGCGTGGCCCACAACACAAACAGCTGATCGGTTCCCCGGAAGCTGGCCGTCCTGTTCACATACACACGTAATGCACGCACAGGGCACAGAGTGTTCAATCTGCCCTCCTCCGCAGAGGATGAAAAGCCTTCAATTCCACTGTGGGGCATCTGTAAGCAGAGTCCACCACCTTAGGTATGAATGCCGGGTTGGGCCGTAAACACACCTTAGACAAGCCTGGCGCAAACTGCAAGCAAGCCGGGCGGGTTGACAGCGCATGCAAATCACTCACTCGCTTCGCAATAGTCAAAGCGAGGAGGAGAGCGGTCTTGAGTGACAAAAACTTCAGGCCCACCACCTCCAGAGGTTCAAATGGGTGTTGTGATAGAGCGTCTAACACCACCACCAAGTCCCATAATGGCACCATAGGCCTGGAAACTGGCAGTTTTCGGCGCACACCGTTCATAAAGCGGCATACTAACGGATGCTGGCCCGCCGGCTTATCTCCCAAGCCTATGTGGCATGCTGAAATAGCGGCCAAATACACCTTGATAGTGGAAAAGGCTTTACCCTTTTCCAGCAGGTCTTGGAGAAAACAGAGAATGTCTTTCACTGAGCACTGAAATGAAATAATACGTCTAGCCTCACACCACTTCTCAAACACTCGCCACTTACAACCGTATAATGTGCGAGTGGATGACGCCCTCGCACACTGAATAGTGTCGATCACATTCTGAGGCAATCCAACAGTGCCCAAATTCAACCTCTCACGGGCCAGGCCCAGAGAGCCACCTGCTCTGGATGCGGGTGGTAAATCAAGAGGTCCCTGCACAGCAGCAGGGGCCAAGGTTGGCCTGATAGCAACTGAACTATCTCTGCTATCCAGTGTTTGGACGGCCACCGTAGGGCTATCAAAATCAGCGACAGGCCCTGATCTCTCACTCTGGTCAGTGTGGGGGAGATCAAACTGAGAGGGGGAAATGGTAAATGCTAAATGGACTGTACTTATATAGCGCCTTTCTAGTCTTCCGACCACTCAAAGCGCTTTTACAGGACATATCTCATTCACCCATTCACACACACATTCATACACTGATGGCATTGGCTGCCATGCAAGGTGCCAAGTGCTCATCAGTTTGAGGAGCTAACCATTCACACACATTCACACACCGATGGCGCAGCCTTCGGGAGCAATTTGGGGTTCAGTATCTTGCCCAAGGACACTTCGACATGCAGACTGGAGGGGATCGAACCGGGGATCGAACCACCGATCTTCTGATTAGTGGACGACCCGCTCTACCTCCAAGCCACAGCCGCCCCGAAATGCGTACAGCAAGACGTTTGGCCATGGGTGCGCCAGCGCATCCACCCCTAACGACGCATCCTCCTCTGTTAACGAGAAATACAGCTGACAATGCGCGTTTTCTCGCGAGGCGAACAGATCTACGACAGCTTGGCCGTATCTCTGCCACAGCTGACTCACCACCTGGGGATGGAGTTTCCATTCCCCGAACAGAGGGTTTCCTCTTGACATGAGATCTGCGCCCCTGTTCAGCACTCCCGCTACGTGCATTGCCCGCAGCGACCCGAGCCGAGAGACGCTCCACAGAATCATTTCCCGTGCCAACTTGTGAAGCCGTGGAGAGCGCGTGCCTCCCTGACGGTTCACATATGCCACCACCATGGAGTTGTCGGATTTCACCAGCACATGCCGCCCTCTCAGGTGAGGGAGAAAATGTCTCAAGGCCAGAAACACTGCCATCAACTCGAGATAGTTTATATGCGCCTGAGCCAGCGCCGCTGACCAGATGCCATTCACTGCTCTGCCCTTGAATGTCGCTCCCCAACCTGTCGTGGACGCGTCCGTTGTTATGACAACCCTTGACGCCACCGTCCCCAGGCTGACACCCTGTGAGAAAATCGCCGGATTTTTCCACTGGTGGAGAGCTGCCGTGCACTCTGGAGAAACTGTCACCGAGCGAGAGAGGTGACGGTGGGGACACAGTCTTAACGATGCCACCCATCTCTGCACGTCCCTCATCATCAGGAGGCCCAGCCTCACTACTGAAATGACCGAAGCCATTAGCCCCAGCAACCGTAGACACAGTCTGAACTGCACCGCTGACCCCGGTTGAAACCGGGCCAGACACTGATTGAACGACTGTAGCCTCTCCTCCGATAGCGTGGCACGATATCTGAGGGAGTCTATATTGAGACCCAGATAAGAGATGCATTGTGCGGGCAGCACTCGGCTTTTGGTCCAGTTTATTCTGAAACCCAGGCCGCTGAGGTGAGACGTCACTGTCTCCACATCCCTGCACGCCTGCTCCCGTGAATGAGAGCATATCAGCTAATCGTCTATGTACGAAAATATTCTGATACCTCTGTTCCTTAACGGAGACAGTGCTGCTTCCACACATTTGCTGAAAATCCGTGGAGCCAGCGAGAGACCAAACGGGAGCACCCGGTATTCGTAGGCTATGCCCCGGTGAGCAAACCTGAGGAACTTCCTGTGTGCAGGGAAAATCTCGATGTGAAAATATGCATCTTCTAGATCGATTGTGGCAAACCAGTCGCCGGGACGGATAGACTGACACAATACTTTTATTGTTAACATTCTGAACGTGTATTTCCTCAGATGACTGTTTAACACACACAGATCCAGAATGGGACGCAGTGATCCCCCTTTCTTTGGAATGAGGAAGTAACGGGAGTAAAATCCCTGTTGACTCTCCTCGATCGGGACCACTCGGATCGCTCTTTTGAGTAAAAGAGAATCGATTTCGTTCTGCAACACCTGTGCAGCTTCCCCCTCTACTACTGACATCAAAACACCGTTGAATCTCGGTGGTTTTGTAGCAAACTGAAGCCTGTATCCCCGGGAAACAGACAACATGACCCATGAATTCACTGCCCATGAATTCCACCTGTACTATTTTTCTTCATCCACACCACCTGTTTGGGTAAATATCAAACAAAAATCAGTGTCAGAGATAAAGATCAGATATCAAGACACTGAAAAAACAGACAAGAAACCCTTTTGTTAAAAATACGGTATCAGTGTGATATGCAGCACATAACTTTGTTGATGAAACATTAACTTTGTCACAATTTACTCCTATCTGGGGCAACAGACAATTCAAACCTGGTAGACTGGATGGGGGATTCAAATTATGGGCAGAGAAAGGAATCAGGACCGTTTCAGACCTTTATTTTGAAGATACCTTTCTCAGATTTCATCAACTTTGTCATAAGTACGGAGTTCCTCAAAAACATTTTTTCAAATATTTGCAAATAAGAAGTTTTATAGAATCAAAATCTGAGACATTCATGGTAACACCCCCGCTATCAATTATTGAGGAGATGGTGATTAATAATTTGAATGGTAAAAAACATATATCTAGATTCTATAACCTTTTAGCGGAGTACTCAACAGAATCAGCATTAGATAAATTAAATGTGTGGAGAACAGACACACAAGTAAATATTAGTGAAGAAGATTGGGGAAGAGCATGTTTAAAAGTGCAAAAGAATTCAATTAACAAGGTTAAAATTGATTCAGTATAAGTGGTTAATGAGGGTTTACATAACC
>JAATJX010004742.1:0-10543 GCA_028641955.1 Protonibea diacanthus | reverse complement strand
TATATATATATATATATATATATATATATATAAATTAAAACATATTTATTGAAATATTTATTCAAAACTGGTTTCAGTGGAAAGCTGAGTCACAACCATAGATGGGAAGTCGGAAAGTCCTGAGAGATGGACTAATACACTGTTGGTTTTGAGTTTTTCTTGGGATTTGATGACACTCAAGAAATGTTAAATAATTCCGGTCGTATTATTTAAGCATAGCCGGCCATACTTTGAAGCTTTTTTTACTGCACCATCCATGCAGCCTTTAAAGCAGCAATGAGCAAATTGTTTTAAGCTGACAGTGGTGTGCAGGAGTAGTTTTGCAGGTTATCTTTTCTACTATTCAGAGCAGGCTTTATGAAGTCTACTGTTTAAGCATAAACATTCACATTTCATTAACACTTCTGCAAAACATTTGCAAAAAAAAAAAGTGACACCATATCTACACCCTGTCAACTTCCCCTTATAGAGCCCTGAGCTCTCACTGTATTCATTGCAGAACATGGTCATGCCTTTTGTAAAAACTTCCACCCAGCGTTCCTATTTCCACGAATGCAGCAGTGTGGTTGAGCTCTGCATACTCACCCGAGTGGGTGCGTAAATGGCCGGTGAGGGCGTCCCGCCTGCGACAGGCGTAGCTGCACAGATGACACTTGAAGGGTTTCTCCCCTGAATGAAGCTTGATGTGACGCAGTAGGTTGCCCTTTTGGGTGAAAGAGGCACCACACTGGCTGCACTGGAATGGGCGTTCTCCTGAGGACAAGAACACAACAGACACACATCACTGAAAAGAGATGCAGATAAAACAAACAGAAAAAAACAGTAAGAAAAGTAACTTGCATGTTTTACTGGCACCCAGTTTTGTATGTTTTTTTTATGTACCCTACCAAGCAGTTCATGATTTTTAATTTTTTTCATGATTGCCCTCCTCTCCCTAATCTCACTATGTTTGATCCCTCCACTGACAGCAATAAAATCGCAAAGTCTTTGTCTTTTATATGTGGATGAAGAAGCGTGTTGCTGCGGTGGGAATGCAGGGTCACTGCACTACAGGCATCCCGAGCGCCAGAACAAGGCGGATGATGGAGCGTCTCCGGGGCAGAGAGCGATCCAGCAGCCTGTGGGAGGGTTTCACAGCAGAGTGACACTCCATCTCTCCATGCTCCCCCTGCCCCACCGACTTCTGGCGCTCTGATCGAACAAGAGCCTTTCAGACTCAGCCTGCCAGTTCCGTAATGCACCATTGCCTAGGTCAATTTGATCTGAAAATCTCATTTTTTCCTCTTCTTCGTCTCTAAAATAAGAGCGGCACATCACAATGCAAATTCAGCCTCATTTGAATAAAGCGAAGGAAACACTTTGTGTTGAGAGCCAGTCTTCCTGATCAGCGCTTCTGGAATAAACCAATATCCAGCATCTCCGAGTGTTGTGGCATTCTGTGAGAACGTTTTAATATGGCTTTTTTTTTTTCAAAGGCCCCCCATAAAATAAGAGTCACCAGTGAAGCAGCAAAAATATATAAAAAAGAAATTCATTAAAAATGCATTTCAGGAGCAAAGACTCACCACAGAATATTTTCTATTTAAATAGGAGGCACTTCATTATATCTTTTATTGTACTTTCTTTTGCATTTACATTAGTCAAGTGTTCCTTTCTTCCATTTTGAGTTTCATTAGTTTCTAAAGCTCGACAGTTAAGTGCCTTTTTCAAAATGTTCCCCACCACTGGTTGGCTTCATTACAATAGAATATCAATTTTGAAATTTGAAAAACTTTTAATAGCCAGATAATTGTCAGTTCATAGAGATCCCATTTAATTGCAGCAGATATCCTGTTTCTCAACTGAGGGCATGTTTTTTTTTTTTTTTCGGACCACGTTCTTCTCTTCTGCTACTTTATCGCACAATAATTTGATCAGTTACTGTTGCTTGTCATGTGGTAATTCAGAGTCATTTAGACGAACAATAATGAATGCTAATGGTGTGCTCAAAGTCTATTTCACGCACGATAGGAAGGTCTACATGCATACAGCCAAACGCAAGGATGCCATTGCAACTACTGCTGTGTATAACGGTGACTGCAAACATAAGAGCAGTTTATTTAGCTCTGCTCTATCACTAGAGTTTGTGTGTAGGCAAAGAAGACACAGCACATACACTGTGATGCAGCTTGTGTTAATGCCAAAATATAGCAGGAGTCAACTAATTAAATCATTTCTGCCATTTAGGTCTAAAGAAAAGCTCTACACATGAGGGAGAGCCACAGCAGACACCTTTCTACCCCTGATCCATCCTCTCATACTAACAGTGAACATGGGTGCAAAGGAAGGGCAAGAAGTATTGCAGACGGCTTACCAGTGTGGCTTCGCTTGTGCACCATCAACACATTGGGGCCAATGCAAACTATCCCACAGATATCACACTTGAGCTTCCCGTTGGGCAGCCGGATACCGCCGGCCGAGGAGAAGGCCTTGGCTTCGGGGCTCGGTTGTGAGCCGTTCACCTTGGCCCCAGAGGCATCGATCACGCGCAAGTCTTCCGCGCACTCCTCCTCCTCCACGCCATTCATGTCACAGGCCAGCCCATTCTCCTCATCACTGCGAGCCTCAACTTTAATGTTACAGGCTGGAAAAGAGGGCAAGGGAGGGGGGCCACGGTTTAGAATACGAGCATGATTCTTTCATGATGTTGTATGCTAAAGATGGGCAGTTTATCAGTGTGGTATTCATGCTGTGACAGGAGAACAGAGAGAGCTGCTTATTGTAACATTGTGATGTAGCTTTAAAGTTGCCTCTGTTCTGCTCTGAAAGGCTTTATGACAGGAGAGTGAAACCTTTTTGACTGTCCTCACTGAATGATTGAATGATGGATGTTTGGTCATTATATTTACTTTAATTTTGGATCTGACTATTAATTTATTTTAATTTTTATTTAATTTTAAACTTTCATAATTTACCTGGCCAGTTGTCTTTGTCTTTTTGTTTTTGACCTTTTATTTTGGTGGGAGGTTCATTCTTTTCCCTGAATGAGACATGGCATTATGCGTAACATTAATTTCAGTTTCTTGTTTAATTAAAGACTAATTTTCTAAAGACTACAGCATATTGATGAACTCAACTGTGTTTTTCACAGCTATGAGACTGAACTTTAATATCTGAATTTATTCAGTGTCGTCCTGTTCATCCCCTCTTTTATCTGTTGTGTGTACGAGCACTGCAACTGCAATGTAATACAACTAAGGCAACGGCTTTGTGATGACAAACTTCCTTTCGTGCACAATACGACATTTTTATGTTTACCGGGATGCTGCATCAAAACTTCAAAAACTTCCCCTTATTTCAGGCTTTTTTTTTTTTTTTTTTTGAGAAAAGTCAACAAACAGCAGATAAGATCAACCCACAGCCCACCCATTTAAACTGTAGACTCTACTGCGTACTCTTTTCAAAGCAGCTTAGTCTATATCATAAGGATACACAGGTGGAGAGCTTGCCTGCTGTTTGAGGATGTCAGCGATGAGATGAAGAAACTCACAGATCATCTCACACCATCACACTTTGGTGAAACAAATGACAGCAAGATAAACAGGAAACAGAGACACAGGAAGCAGTGTGAAACTAGGGACGACAGCGGTGTCTATCAGAGCAACAGAGTACGATGAACACACACAGGCAAGCACGCACAACACATACTCGCGTTTGGCCTTTTTACCATTTAGTGGTAAAATGTGTCTTAATGTGTCTTATTCCTGAAATTGGAAGCTTCTCACAGTACTGAAAGTACAATGAATCATCATTTTCATGAATCATGAATTCTAAGTATTATTTGCACGACATTTACAAAGTATGTTTAAAGTCTGATGTTCCCAAAGTGATCAAAAAAGAAGAAGTGTCCTCTGTGTGGAACAATCAGCTCCTTCTTTTCCCACCAGAGAGCTTTAGAAACAACTGACAGATCGTGCAAGTCCCACAGCTACCAGGCTGTGGTTTTCATGTCACAGTGGCAGCCTGATTTCCCCATGCCTCTACCTCTGTTTGTACAACTGAAGAGGAAGAAGTGGAAATCATGAAATATAGGAATCTATGGAAAAGGGGAAGCTTCAGAAAGAGGGCCTGTCTAACTGAAATACCAAGAATTATGGAGAAGTGACAGAAAGGGAAGCACGGGAAAGGAATTGTAAAACAGCCTGTAACTGAAACATGTTTTTTTTTTGTCTTTACAGGAGTCTCGTTTTCACCGAGAGCCACCATGGGAACATAAATCCCCTAATGTACAGAGTTAACAGCGTTAAGATCATGTGATGTTTTCATCGCTTTTCCGATCGCACAATCCGATTGTTCATCTCCAGGGTGCTTTTTCAAATTTGCTGCTGCGTGACAGAAAATCTGCTCATCTGCTCGACTGCTGAAAATTTTTTGGACAAACTCTCTTGTCTTTTTGCTGAACAGATGAGATAAGAGAGTCACCAGGCACGCACGCAAAGGGAAGGAAAAGCTTCACTTCACAAAAGGGTTGTGCAAAAGCCGAGGATGAGTTATGGTACAGAGCTGTGTATTAATTAGTTACCAAACAAGCTACACATGCAACCAAAATGTACAATTAAACAAAGCTAACAAGGCATGTAAATGAGGATCTACTATATTCCAGCACAAAACTAACAGAACTATTATTGCCATTGTGATTTTAATGTCACTCGGGAGTTCCTCTGGCTTTATTTACATTAATAGATAACCTGTCAGATGAAATATAGGACTCCTATTTACATGACTTTTATCAAGCCAAATTGTTTTGCTCTTAATTGGAGTGACCCATTTTCACTATTTATCCATTATTAACTATTTCAACACTCTCAACATGTGGTGTTTTTGTCCTCCTTCTTTTTTTTATTTCATTTTCTTCACTTTAGCTATTCCACAATCTTTCCACGCCCCTCCATGCAACTGCTTGGTTGGGAATCCCTGACACATTTACACCTTCTGTGACATTTTGTGTAACGCAGACAAGCTCGTGCACGTGTCCAACTCACCGTGGTTGCGGAGGTGGAAAGGGAATTACAACCTGCACCGTGCAGCCGAAGTCTTCTTCTCTCTTCTTTTTTTTTTTTGGAGGGAGATTTTACATCGCAAATGTTGTATAATATGTGTGTGAGTTTCTCACTTGAACCACCAAGGTTTTTCAGTAAAGCACGAGCACTTTAATGGTGACGTAAGTGTCAGAAAATATTATGCTGGCGGGATTTTCTGCAAGTGATCGAATTCGTTCCATTTGCATATCACAGAGCTCGAAAGCAAAACTCGCTAAGTGGCTGCACCACTTCAACCTTCTTAATTCAATTTATGGTTTTCGCCACAAAACCTCTGATTTCAACAGTTTTCTGGGTAACTGAGGTACTTTTCTAATGTCACCAGGGAGTTGTAGAATTATACAACAGTGAAAAGGCATAATTAGACTATTGCCTGATTGTATTAGCAAATAAGGAATATCCAGGAATAACTTTTTTAACTATATTTCTGAATTGTTGGAACAATGTGCTATAAGCTCTTTATGCTTATCTGTAGCCGTCAGTTGCTGCGACATCTCATACAGCAGCAGGGCTCTCAGGTTATCAGTCGGTTAACGCAGACAGAAGGGAACCATGAACGTTGGGCTGCCACTTCTCATGGATATGGGGAAGTTGTGACTGAATTGGGAATAGGAAGAAGGCGTTTTACTATATATAATGTTTGTCACGGTCACACATCCTGATTTGCTCATTTTGGGAAGCAAGTGTCAGATCACATCGTCGACAAACAAAACAGGTCGCAATAAACTGGTTATAACCTGATGTGGATCTAATGCTCAGATAACAGACACGTCCTGTAGCAGGGAATGAAACTGACAAGTGCTAATGCACGGGACTAACTAAAAAGATATAGCATGTGTGTTTCTGGCATAGAAGTAGAAGTATTTTTGGCATAAAAAGAACAAATAATCAAGCTATATTGACAGAGGTCGATTGCAGATAGGAAGAACTTAGCAAGTGTGTTAGTTCTGCAGTGTGGAAACACAGGGAGCCTGCTGGAGGTTCCTGTTACTGACTTTCAGGCTCTCACTGCCTGAAAATAACCCTGTGTGCAAGATAGTGGAACCACATGTGTTAAACCACGCTAGCAACACACTCAACACGACTTGCAGGAACACCGAAAACAGCCTGCTTTTCCCCTCACACTTTTTTTTTTTTTTTTTTATACAAAAAAACTCGCCTCCATGTTTTCGGGAACTAGACTCAGTCTCCCTCTTAGTCTCAGGTCTCTGAAATAGCAAAGGCTCCGTCTGAATCACTGAAAGTGAAAGAGAAATCATTTTACTGGGATGCCGAGAAGGTCATTGTACCGCCTTGTGACTTTAACCAAATATGTCTCCATGCTTATTTTCAGTTTAAGCCACACGATGGTAATAAAATTAACTTGCATTTTTGTGACAATTTACTAGACACACTGAGCCGGAAGAACGAATTCAGCTTCACTTCGACCTATTAACTTCCCTCATGCTCTGAGTCATATACTATGTGAGGATTGCAGCATTGTGAATGTGCAACAATAATGACGATCCAAGGCTGTGAAGACTTATTTGCAACAGGAAATCACCTAGGTTTTGAGGTTTTGAGCTTTCGATACTTTGAGGTCCCATGTCCCACATATAGTCCCCTTGCTTTTTGCCTCTTTTTTTTCACGACAGAGAACTGAGCAGCACATGATCCTGTGATAATTATAACTCATTCTGGCTTTTATCACAGAGGCAGCGATGCATAGATGTACCAGATACTTGCACTTCCCTTCTTTTGCTGTTCAGGCTCTTTCTCTCTGTCCCTATATAGACACATTCGAAACGATCACACTGCATAGGGAAAGAACAGAAACTGACATGAACGCACATCCACGCCGCCAGCCGCTCAGCTCTACTGATAAACTTCAAACATTTAAATCATCTGCTTTCTGACTATTTTTCTGTCTTCACTCCACGTTTTACTAAACGTCTATCAGTCGACTGATATGAGATAAATAAAACCGTCAGACGCTCCCTAACTCAATTTGACGTGTTTTAATTGTTCAGATGACATCGCAGCACTTGTTGAGAAATGTTCAGAGACTCCTGCCTGTGCTGAGCTCACACAGCCCTGACAGCTCAACAGTTGTAAAGTCAAACAGAGAGTCTTTGTGAGCAAGCGCGCGTGTGTGTCTGTGTCTGTGTGTGCAGGTGTGTGACCTATGTGGTGTAGTGATGTGCTGATCTCTTGAGCTTGGCCCTGTTCCTGAACTCTTTATCTCCAAGAGTGTTGAAACTGTCTGATGGCAAGTTCTTCTTAGGAAACTCTTACACATCCTATTTCAGTTTCCTCTCACATTTTTATTTTTTGACTCTGTGCTGTTAATCTTTGCCGTTATCTGGATAAGTGGAAGAACACAGATAGGATGGTCAGCTGTCACGCTTGTTTTTTTTTTGTTTGTTTTTTTTTGTTTTTTTCTGTCATCACTTCAAATTATTTGTAATGATGAAAACAAAAAATAAATAACCCACATCTTCCTGAGTTGCACACTTTTTTTCTGAAAAATTTCCTCAAACTTTTTCATTCTTTCTCTTTTCTATTTATTTGTGATTGGTAAAGATGTGACAAATTAATTCAATATTCAGTGACAGTGTGGATTCACTTGTTCTTGAAACTTGAAAGCTGTGACAGTCCCAAACATTTTGGACATTCGTGTGAAAGTGTGAATTTCATGAATAAACTGTAACAAAAAGCAAAATAATACTTCTATTACTTATCCTATAAAAACTGTGTGTTATGTCTGATTCGTCCTGCTCTCCTGTAAACCGATTAGCTATTAATGACCAATAATGATTCCACCTTGAACATTTCCTGTTTTTTTCACAAGCCCCCCATGTTGGGAAACTTGAGATAAATATACGTCGCCGTTGTGAATTCCCCTAGCACACTTCCTCCTTATTTTCACCATGATATTCCCTGGCTTGATGTTCACAAACTCAAATCAAGGCCACATTAGCTATTCCTTAAGATTCGGCTTATTAATGACATGCCATGGATCAAAGGGATTTTTTTAACCTTTTCTGCCAATGACCTAAATGTGTCTCTTTGCAGCTTTAAATTAATTTTTCCAAGGGATTTGGAACGGCAAATATCTCCCACTGGATGTGTATGGGATTAAGTTATAAAAACATTTTTATGCTTTTTTTATATATATGTTATGCTTTTGATGCTGACATTACTTTAATTTAACCATTTTACTCTGATTTGGATGCTCTGGGAATGAGTACATTACTTTTGGGAAAGGCACTGCAGTGGTTTTGACTCATTTTGATTGCTGCTTCATGTAATACACTGAACTTAATATCTCAGTCACACACTTAGATTCATTTAGTCCTAATTTACGCAAGCATCAGTGATATTCTGACTGGCTGTGGGCACGTTTGGTGAGATGCTGCCTCGTACCTTTGTCCCCTCTGTTGTTCTGCTGGTGGGTGGAGCTGGCTGACAGGTCCTCGGGGACGGCCATGGGTTCCTCTGCCTCCTCGGATGCTTCATTGGCAGGGGGGCTCTCCCTGCCTGCGGAGACACACACCAGCAAACACCCATCACTCACCAACACAACCCCACGACATGTCTCATTCAGGAGAAGCAAAATTACCTCCGGCTGGTGTAAGAGCCTGTCTGTGGGCCTATTGTATCTACCTTTTGCACTTTACGGCTCAATCATGCAGTAGATAGTCTTTTACCTGGCATCTGGGCCATTTCCTGGGCCTCCTCTGTCTCCATGCGGTGCAAGTACTCTAATGGGAGAGAGATGGAGATGTAGATGCGTGTAAGTTTAATCAAGTGCAGGCTGAAGAAACAACATTATAAAAAGCTAGAGTGGAGTAAAGGGTGTACTTCTCTGCGTGACTTCGTCACCTCAGTGAGATCACTCTTGTCACAGCCGCAGACACACCACTGTCCCCCGCATTACATTACAAAGAATTACAGACATTTTCATTACAAGTCTGACAGAGAGACTGAGCTTGGAGAGCAGCTTGGCTCTGGCTGATTGGGGCCCGCTGGTTGCTCAGGGTTGCCGGGAATGGGCTTTCAGACCACATTTGTTATTTATTGTTAATTTCCTGCCACATAATCATCCAAAAATGCAAACTGACTGCCGCAAAATTAAGCAGAAAATTAACTGGCCCCGGGTCACGAGGATGCGGGTGTTCACCGTGCCCAGCTGATCGACGCTCATGTTCTCTCTAATTTACTGAGCATGCATCGCTGAGCTCGCGGCCTGAGCAGAGACGTATGGAAGCCACAATGAGAAACAAAGAGAGGGAGAGTAAGAGAGAGATGGAGGAGACAGAAAAAGCAGCGAGATAGACTTTGTGGCAGAGAAGTAGATAGCAACCAACGAGGGGGGGGGGGGGTCAGAGGACCAAATGCAACAGGAACGGGCAAAGAAAAGAAGAGAGGCAGAAAAGCAGGCCGAAGGACAGAGAAGTTCTCTTTATTTATTTTTTTAGAAGCGATCCTTCGGCCAGGGCTGAATATCTGAGGAGTCACCAGTGCTCGTGGCCCCATTAATAATGGATGGCCCTCAAGCCTGCAGCAGATGGGCCCGACAGCCTCAGCCCCAGCTCCGCCACTTCAAGAAGCCCTTGGTGGGGCCGCTGCCCAGTCCAAGCAGCCACTCAGGGAGAAGTGAAGCTCCCGAAAATAGCGAAACGAGCCCAGGGGAGAAGGGGAACCTAGGCCTTCCTGTTTTACTGACAGATGGCTCCACACATTTGGAACAAATAGTGGGAAGCGACCGGGCCACTCTGTCGCAACGCACAGTTTTCTGCGGAGTCAAGTCAGGAGCTCAAAGATGCCCAGAATGCAAGTGTGAGGGAAAGAAGAAGAGGAGGTGGTGGAGGAGGAGCGGGGGGGGGGGGGCAAAGGTCACTGGTGCAGATGATTTGTTCAGCACAACACGGGGGTGTTGCGTGTTACTCTGCGACGAGTCTGCAGTGCCGTTCTTCAGCATCTGGAGTTTGGAGGTCGGGGGCAGAGGGGGGTATATTCTCATGTGCCCTTTTTTTTCTGGGCAGATGGTGAGAGGGGAAACACGGATGTGTTGGTGGGGGGGCTTCGACAGAAATAAAAAAGAGAGTTCCTACATTCACCCACAACCCACTTGCGTAGGCATGTGGAAAGTAAGGTGCACGGAGAATATTCAGGAAGTAGCTATTTTGTTTGAGCGCAACGTGCTGTTTTTATTTTCTACATGTCACAACACTGTTGCTATTTTAACTTTTCGCATATTGTTTTTAGTCTGATCTCAGTCTTTACACACTGTGCCTCAATTTCCCTTTGCCAAACTTTAAGTCCTACTTTGAGAACAGACTTTTTGATAAGAGCAATTAAAATGTTAGTCTTAACATTGTTCCCACTTACAGTATATAATCAAATTAAAGTAAAGTTATGAAAATAGGAGGAACGTATTGCTCCTGTTCTGGTTGTAACCAGGAGGAGATGTGTGCATATTG
>JAATJX010004741.1:0-11058 GCA_028641955.1 Protonibea diacanthus | reverse complement strand
TACCTGGTCGGGGGTGAAGGGAACGACATTTACGTGTTGGCTTTCCATGACAGTTCAGTCACCATTAACAACTGTGCAAAGGACAACGCCATGGACGTCTTGTACTTGAGCTCACGTTCTATACCAATGTATGACTGTCAACTTTTATCTGACAGACTCCTTCTGACTTTCTATGGACTAAACCAAACTGCTGTTAAACTTGTACTGGAAGGCTGGACCAGTGATCATCATAAATGTGGTCATCTGAAGGTGGTCTTCAGAGATATGGAGCTCTCAGTGGGTGGGATGGTAGTTGGATGTCAGGAGAAAAGATCTAATTGAAGAAAGCTGTTTGGTCTTTAAACATAAGTTGGATCTCCTGCATCAGTTTCTGTCCTGCTGTGTTTTCTTTTTACAAACGTAGATAATCAGTTTAGAGGTAACAACAGAAATGTTGATGCAGAATCAGTTTCCATGATGCTGATGTGATGTAGACTGCTCTGCATGCTGTCATTTCATCTTAATTTGTACTTTATATTACTTTTAAATGTCATGACAGTTCCAAACAATAAGTGATGTTTTCTGTTGGTGTCTTAAGTGCATCATATTTAGTATTCATTGCTGTCACTGATACAGGACACAGTCATTTCTCTGAAGTCTGATGAGATGAAAGTATTCTTAAAAATAATAAACTTGTTTTCTTCTCTTTCACTAGTTTCCTCATTAGAGTTCCTGATAGAGTAAAGAAGGCAAACTTAAGAGTGACCGTACCTTTCCTTTGGTATGTTTCTCTTCCTGTAGTTTTTAATTTACATCATGTCTCAGTTTTCACGTTCATGTTTCACATAGTTTTAATGTTCTGTGAAAGGGCAGTAGAATGGCATATTTTTAAACTGTATATATATTTCACATATACAAATAGACAACAATCAGTGTAACCAATGGGGGTGCTGCAGGGTAACATCTAAGCATCTAAGCAATTTCCACAAGACACATACGTCACACATTTAACAAAATAAATAAATAAAACACAAACACTCATACGTCAACGCAGCAGTTTGAAGGTGGTTGTGCTCTTTGACGTCTAAGAAACTCTATTAAAGGTTTCCATACAGTCTCAAAGTCTGCAGTCCTCCCAAGGGTAGGGCAGGGTAGATAGAGACAGAGAGGGGCAGATAGAGACAGAGAGGGCAGATAGAGACAGAGACAGGGCAGATAGAGACAGAGACAGGGCAGATAGAGACAGAGAGGGGCAGACAGAGACAGAGACAGGGCAGATAGAGACAGAGAGGGGCAGATAGAGACAGAGACAGGGCAGATAGAGACAGAGAGGGGCAGATAGAGACAGAGAGGGGCAGACAGAGACAGAGAGGGGCAGACAGAGACAGAGAGGGGCAGATAGAGATTTTGCAGTTAATTCAGAATACTGCTGCACGTGTTCTGACAGGAACCAAGATCAGAGATCACATCTCTCCCATTTTGGCTTCCTTGCACTGGCTACCTGTTAAGTCTAGAATAGAAAATTCTTCTCCTTACATACAAAGCTCTTCATGGCCAGGCACCATCGTATCTAAAAGAACTCATAGTACCTTACTACCCCTCTAGACCACTGCGCTCTCAGGATGCTGGGTCTCTTGTGGTTCCTATAGTTTCCAAAAGTAGATTGGGAGCCAGAGCTTTCAGCTGTCAAGCTCCTCTTCTGTGGAACAAACTACCATTCTGGGTTCAGGAGGCAGACACAGTCAACACTTTCAAGAGTAGACTTAAGACTTTCCTTTGATAGAGCTTATAGTTAGTCTCTCGTCCAGCAGGTTCTCGTGGATCGTGGCTGCTGCTGACGTCCACCATATATAGCATCACTGTCATTATTGCTACCATATCTCCATTACAGTTTATAGTTAGTTTATGATTTACTGCTGCTGTGCATCTGTGTCTCTCTAACTCTATCACAGGTTCCACTGCTACTGTAATCAGAGGGTGTCACTCCCTGTACAGATTGTAAAGCCCTCTGAGACAAAATGTGTTTGTTTCTTTGGGCTATACAAATAAAATTTGATTTGATTACTGGACTTTTTAATACACTAATTTTAATCATGTTTACACGGCCAGTCATTGATACGGGTAATGTCATCCATCGATCCAGTCAGTACGTGTACATGCAGCAAGAAATTTGAATTTCTGATCGTATCAGACTTAGTTCAGACTTTTCAAAGTGCTTGTAAACACCTTAGTCCGATCTACTTCAGACCTATTTCGGACCACATCAGACATCTCAAAATCGGATAAGAACACCTAGATAATTCGTTCATAGATGGATTTTTAACGCCATGTATACTCAGCAATCAGATCTTCTCCCGACCCGGAGCCCAAAGTTACATAGTGTGAGAACAGACGTACGACTGACAGAGACACCGTTCACCTGATCACAGGTCAGTGTGGATCAACAGGAGGTCACAGACGTTAGTTTATCAGAGGAGAGTTAGGACACGTTGAAAAAGATTCACGTTTCTTAAGTTTTAGTTCTTTAATTGAACTAAAGATGTTTTAAGTTTTGCTCCTGAGAAACACAGTGTATCTTTTTAGATAAATCATTTATTTTAATAGTTTGACTTACGCTGCAGATGAATGTTTGAATGAATGAAATTTTATTTTCATCATTTTCTTTTATTACAGAAAACTTAAATCTGACACAAATGTTTCACTTTTTACTTCTGTTTTTCTAATAATCAATAATAATTCATTAATCTTTCCAGGAACATCACAGCTTCCTCTTACTTTCTGTCTAGGATTCAGGACTCAGTGGGACCAGTTAAATAAAATGTTACCAGTTGTTCTGGTCTTTGTGGTAAAAACTGATCAGATCAGATACAAAAAACTAAAACAGTTCATGTCATGTCAACTCCTAAAGAGGTTTGAAGGTCAACGAACGAAGAACTCTTCTTCTTCTTCATGACAGCAGTTTAATGTAGCTGTAGCTCTTTAATAAACTGACATCAGATCAGTCTACACGTGATTATATATTTAATACAAACAGGAGTGAGACGACATCATCAAGGAAATAAACTCCACCAACAGGAAGTTGAATCAGTGCTTTTTACATCCAATACAAATCATTAACAAAAAATAAAGAAAAACAACAAAAACTTCATGACATCACAACATGATGTCACATCATGACATCAGAGTATAGCAGTCAGGGCGAGCTACACGAACACGGACGAACTTTAAAAAGCAGATTTCAAATGTCCTATATGTTCCATGTTCTGTTATCTGTCCTATATGTTCCATGTTCTGTTATCTGTTCTATATGTTCCATGTTCTGTAATCGGTTCTATATGTTCCATGTTCTGTAATCTGTTCTATATGTTCCATGTTCTGTTATCGGTTCTATATGTTCCATGTTCTGTTATCTGTCCTATATGTTCCATGTTCTATATGTTCCATGTTCTGTTATCTGTTCTATATATTCCATGTTCTATATGTTCCATGTTCTGTTACCTGTTATTGATCAATTAGTTTGAAACATGTCACAGTAAACATGAAATGAAATGATGTGAACTAAAGAGGAATGTGTCTGAAAACTTCATGGGCGACGGTGTAAATGTTCCGTGTGCACTAAGCCAAACTGAACTTTGAACGTGGAGAACATGGAGAACATTTAAGTGATGGAGGTGGAAAAGTGAACCGTGTCCTGTGCATCTCCCCTTTAATACAGCATCAGTGTTAACATGAAGAGAACCGAGCAGAATGTCACTGAGAACAACACAACGTTCTATCAGACGTCCATCTGACTTCAGGTTCAAGATTCTGTGGAGCACCAGCCTGCAGAGGAGTGATGAAGACCACGACGATGAACGTTCAGGTCAAGTGTCCCTTCAAAATAAAAGTCTCAGGTGGTAAATTGTCTTTATTTATGATACAATGACTCTCTATTGCTGCTCTTAATGTGAAGCCTGCAGGAAGTAACCAGTGTGCCACTGTGTTTAAGATCATCGTTATTGTTAGTACTAGACTGTACTATATATACTATAAATATTGAATCAAAGGTAAAAAAAAAATCGGATAACAATTTATTTATTTATTTATTTATTGACAGTTAACTAGCTACAGACTACGACAGACTAATTTACCCAAGCATAAGCAGCAGTGTTAGCATTAGCATTAGTGTGGGCTAATTGTTTTCATTAGTCATGTTTACATCAAATGTGTCAAACTGTCATTTACAGATTGAACTAGCTTGTTAGCTTTAGCTGCTAGCTGCTACGTAAGCATTGGGCGTTGGCCTCAGAGTCACATTCAGAAATTCTAATGTTGGTACGGTATGGTTGGTACATTTTTTTAAGTGTTTTTCTTTAACTTTTAAAATAACCAAACAGTTTTCTGTCTGCATCCTGATGATGACGAACCTTCACTTAGATTAATTAACACAAACTGTGTTTCACGTCTCTGCAGGCTGTTTTTCAGAATAAACTTCTAACATGTACGGTTCTTTAAAATGACAATTTCCTGTTCCCAGTGAGGCTCTCTGCTCGGGTCGGTTGTAGTTTTAATGCACACGCATGTTTTCTGCAAACACGTCTAACTTCAGAGACTGCAGCTACGTCACTTCTGCAGCGTGAAAACTTCCTAACTCTACCGGGCCTGTGTGGGCAGGCCTGGGATGGACTTAGGAGGTTTTCACAGGACACCAATCTCTGTTGGAGATACAGAGACTGACATCATTAGCAGAGACACAGTGGAACTGGGACTACGTGTCCCATCATGCCCTGGGACTGTCAGGGGGACAGTGGATGGAGCCTCTGATTCAGGAAGTGTTTAAAGCTGTTGTTAAAGATCATAAATAAAAATATGAATTAAATTAAAACAACATTTCATGTTTGTTTCAAACAGGTTTCAAAATAAAATAAATAAATAAACAATAAGTTTGTTGTTTATAGAAAAAAATGCTTCCTGTTTCTGTCAAAATAAAAGTTGTAAAGTTATTTAAAATAAGAACAAGATGTCATGTCTCTGCTTTCACCCCCCAAAACTGAACTTCATTAAAAAAATAATAATTTAGAGTCGTTCAGGATATATATTATAATAATCTTAATCATTAGCGTTAATGTGTTCATTAATTCACTTTAACATTTTTATATAAAACAGTTCAACTCTCTACAAATAAAAATTATTTTCAAAGTTATGAACTTCCTGTTTTGTGTGTACGACATCTTAACTGGCTCCTTAAATTATAATTTGATATAAGACAAACACTAATTTTTGATCATTTTAACTTCCTGTTTAGTTTTTACAAATAACACAACAGAGAAACTGCTTACTAACATTTGTAACCAGAGCTTTCATTATAATCTCATGGACTTCATCGGCAGGGAAATATTTAAGCTAATTAAAATCTAAATCCTCCAGTTTTAAACATTTATTTGTTTTTATTGACTTTTTTATCTGAATTATTGAAACAAACTATCAAGACTACATTACCCATGAGCCTCAGCACCTCAGAGCCATGACAGATCCTGATTCAGTCTGGTTCAATGATCCAAGAGACGTCGTAAAGAAACTTCCTGTCCCAGAGGCTCGGCCCACCATCCACACCTTGACCAGGGATCAGGTCCTGATCAATCAATCATCAGGTCCCCGGTCAATCAATCGATCGACCAACAGGTTCCCATTTGGTCGACGGGTCCCCAGTCAAACGATTGGTCGGTCAACAGGTCCCCAGTCAAACGACTGGTCGGTCGACGGGTCCCCAGTCAAACGATTGGTCGGTCAACAGGTCCCCAGTCAAACGACTGGTCAGTCGACGGGTCCCCAGTCAAACGATTGGTCGGTCGACGGGTCCCCAGTCAAACGATTGGTCAGTCGACAGGTCCCCGTTCATTCAACGGGTCCCCAGTCAAACAGTTGATTGGTCGACAGGTCCCCAGTCAAACGATTGGTCAGTTGACGCATTCCCAGTCAAACAATTGGTCAGTCGTCAGGTCCCCAGTCAAACGATTGGTTGGTCGACGGGTCCCCAGTCAAACGATTGGTCAGTCGACAGGTCCCCGTTCATTCAACGGGTCCCCAGTCAAACAGTTGATTGGTCGACAGATCCCCAGTCAAACGATTGGTCAGTTGACGCATTCCTAGTCAAACAATTGGTCAGTCGACAGATCCCCAGTCAAATGATTGGTCGGTCAACGAGTCCCCAGTCAAATGATTGGTCGGTCGACGGGTCCCCAGTCAAACGACTGGTCGGCCGACGGGTCCCCAGTCAAACGACTGGTCGGCCGACGGGTCCCCAGTCAAACGATTGGTCGGCCGTCGGGTCCCCAGTCAAACGACTGGTCGGTCGACGATGGGTCTCTCAGTCAAACGATCGTCGGGTCGACGGTCTCAGTCAAACATCGTCGTCACAGGTCCCCCGCTCATTCAACGGGTCCCCAGTCAAACAGTTGATTGGTCACAGGTCCGCAGTCAAACGACATCAGCGACGATTCAGCCAAATGATTGGTCGGTCGTCAGGTCCCCTGCTCATTCAGCGCTGTCTCCAGTCGTAAACGATTGGCCGCTGATCGCGCCTCCCAGTCAAACAATTGGGGCTGGTCTATTAGTCCCCAGTCAACCATTGATTGGTCGACGGGTCCTCAGTCAAACGACACTGGTTGGTCAACAGGTCCTCGCTCATTCAACAGGTCCCCAGTCAAACAGTTGATTGGTCGACAGGTCCCCAGTCAAATGATTGGTCAGCAGATCGCCGCCCCCAGTCAAACGATTGGTCAGTCGCATAGGTCCTCAGAAAATGTTGTTGGTTGACAGGTCCCCGCTCATTCAATGGGTCCCCAGTCGCCAGATGATTGGTCAACAGGTCCTTCAGTCATCGATTGGTCGGCCACGGGTCCCCAGTCAGACAATTGGTCGGTGAAATGATTGGTCAGTTGTCGCTGGACTGGGGACCAGTCTGCTGGTCAACAGGTCCCCTGCTGGTCGCCACCGACAGATTTTGGATTAGAGTCAGTCGCCGGACAAACTGATTGATGATCGAGCAATTTGGTGCAATCAATCAGTGTGACAGACAGGAAACAGAATCAACTATACAACATCAAAGAGATCACCAAAATAAAACCAACTGGAAACACTCCAAAATAAAAGACATCTGTCTGAGACGGCTACAAGCAGAGCGCTATGTGTGTGTATAATGTGTGTGTGGCTCTCAGCAGCAGCAGTGAAGCTCTTCACTCTCTCTCTTTGTGACCACGGTGCTGGGACTTGAGGGATCTGATAGGTTGAGCTGCCCGGTGACGTCGGTACGGCTGCAGAGAGACGAGAAATGAGGGAAACATAAAAGTAATTAAACACTGGCCAGATCCAAGTAGCCAACGCCTGATTTCATACTTTTACATTAAAGTAAAAAAGACAAAAATATATAAACTATATTATTATTTAAATCATGAGTACCGCTAAGTTATGGTTACATGAGCTTGGCCAGTGTGATCTAGGATACTAAAATAAAGAGAATAAAGAGAAAATATCATTTACTTTTTCAACATTATTAAATTATTATTAATTATTAAATCAAACAGAAAAAGATTTATGCAAGTTTTAATTCTAGATTTTCTCTTTAGCCCCCATCCAACATCATGTGATCTCAGAGAGCTGTAACAATGATTTAGGCCGTGGTCTGACATGCTACGTTTTGGACGACACATCTGATAAGGTCATGGTCTTGACGAGGTCGTGGGGTTCGACAAGGTTGCATTCTGATGAGGAAACATTCTTGATAAGGTCGGTCTTGACGAGGTCGCAGCTTTGACAAGCGCATTCTTGATGAGGATATGCCTTTGATGAGTCGTTTAATGGGGTCATGGTCTTAACGAGGTGCCATTGACAAGGTCGCGGCTTGAGTTCGACTCATGGTTTGATCTAAATTTCACTTCGTGCATTTCGAACTTTTTGTCGAATCAGTTCGCCTGTTGGTAACCACAGTGAGCAGATCGCAAACCCCTGCATGTCGCTTTTCTTTTCAAGAAACACGAAGTTTCATCACCGTTAGCATTAGCCTTTACCATTCAAAGTGAAACTGAACTCTGACAGTTGGCGCCAGCAAAGACCTGGGCGGATGGATACACTGATATCGACAGGTTATAGTGCGTAGAGCTCTGCTGACTGTTGAGCTGTCCATTAGCTTGCTCTCAATAATACAGTACTGAGCTGAGTCAGCTAAGTTTAATCTAGCGTAACGACTGCGGTTCACTGGGAGGCTGCTCGGTTCCGTTAGCGCATTAGCTGCTTTTAGCAAAGATTGTTAATGGAATCACTCAAACCATCAATCCGACTCAAATCATCAAACAGGAAGCACTCCGCCCGACGCGCGCCAGAACAGACACAGCGCTTGATTAGATGATAAATTAGTACATGCTCGAGTGCAGGATGACACTGTCAATAAGTTTTCAGGTTTATCAGGAAATGACAAACTCTGAAATACCATGAAGAATGACCTGAAGACACTTTGTGTCAGATAATGGAGGACAGACGACGCTAACAGAATAATTCTCTGATCTGACGTCTGAACAGAAGTGACGTGTTGTTGTGTTTTTGGGTCTACAGGTTTGTCGCGGTTAAAAGAGGAGGATGAGGCAGTGTGTGTGTAGTACAGCATGTAGTCTGGACACCATTCAAATCCACCGAGAAGAAGAAACACTCATATAGAAAATAAAGAGAGATGATCACAAAGAGAGAAATGAGTTAGAGGTTGACCCCGCCACCCCGTCTCTCACTGAACAACCCTCTGTTCAGTAACTGACAAACTGCTGTGGATTAAAAAGATCTGCGATGTGTCTGACGAGAACAGCTTCACTGCTCTGAAAAGAAAGAAGTGATGCAGGCGGTGGCACACGCAGGTCATAACCATCATCCACATTTTTAATGAACTCAGGATTCATAACAGCTCCTGCAGGACGAGCAGAGCTGTAACGAGAGTCATTCATTAGCCCAAACATCAGCCTGAAGCTCCTGGAATGAGATGTGTTAGCTGCCCACGACGAGGCCGCCTGCAAGGACGAGAGCTCATCGTTAGTGGGAGACAACGAGACGCTCTCTGAGGACATCTGTGGGATGTTCAGAGGGCGAGATGGAGGGATAGAGAGATGACAGGAGAGGAAAATAAACGACAGAACAGGAAGGACAACGAGACAAAGGACAGGACAAAAACAAGAGAGGGAGGGATGAGAGGACAAAGGTCCACAGGGAGAGGAGAGACCACACAGCTGACCCTCTTCATGTCTCCTTTGCAAGAGGACGACACGAGCCCTGACCTGACGTGGGACGCTCCTGCTTTCACTTGTTTCCTGTCTTCACTCTGTTTCCTGTCTTCACTCTGTTTCATGTCGTCTGTCTGTCTGTCTGAGGGACGGATGATGGAGGCGGGAAGTGAAAGATGGCTGACTGACAGACAGGCGGCCGCGTTGAATCAGCAGGGAGATGATGGAGCTGGTGATGAGATGACAGGAGAGGAGGTGTTGAGGAGATAAATGAAAAAAATAATGGAAGAAAAAATGAGTGAAGAAGAGAGGAACATGAAAAAATGACAAAATATGAAAAATACAGAGGGATGGAGAAAGTGCAGGACAGGACAGGAGGAGAAGGATGAGAGGAGGACAGGAGAGGAGGTGGATAGGTGGTCTTCATCTCTCACGTGGCGTCCCGGAGGCCCTACTGCTTGGAGGTCGGAGGTCAAGTGATGGACCTAAAAGAGGCTTTTCAGTTTGGGCTCGGCTCTGTTTCTACCACTCTTCTATCCTAAAAATAAATCATACTATAGGTGCACACACATTAACACAGCAGCAGACCACTACACACCTCTGTGTACTGCAGATCAGCTATCATGAAGTATCATATATATAACAGTCTAATGTAGTGTAACGTGAAGTCTAATGTCATATAATGTAGTGTAGTGTCATAATGCAGTGTAATGTAGTGTACTGTGTTTGATGTAGTGTAATGTTATATAATATAGTGTATGTAATGTGATGTAGTGTAATGTAGTGTGGAGGTAGTGTGATGTTATATAATGTAGTAATGCTGTATTATGTAGTGTGATAATGTAATGTAATATAATGTAGTGTGATGTAGTGTAATGCAGTGTGATGTAGTGTAATATAGTGTGATGTAGTGTGATAGTGTATAGTGTGATGTAGTGTATAATGTAATGTATTATAATGTAGTGTAATGTAGTGTAATGCAGTGTGATGTAGTAATATAGTGATGTAGTGTGATGTAGTGTAATATAGTGTGATGTAGTGTGATGTAATGTAATGTAATATACAGTGTAATGTAGTGTAATGCAGTGTGATGTAGTGTAATGTAGTGTAATACAGTGTGATGTAGTGTGATGTAATGTAATGTAATATAATGTAGTGTAATGTAGTGTAAATGCAGTGTGATGTAGTGTAATGTAGTGTAATATAGTGTGATGTAGTGTGATGTAGTGTAATATAGTGTGATGTAGTGTGATGTAGTGTGATGTAGTGTAATGTAGTGTAATATAGTGTGATGTAGTGTAATGTTGTGTGGTGTAGTGTGATGTAGTGTAATGTTGTGTGGTGTAGTGTGATGTAGTGTAATATAGTGTGATGTAGTGTGATGTAGTGTAATATAGTGTGATGTAGTGTGATGTAGTGTAATGTAGTGTGATGTAGTGTGATGTAGTGTAATATAGTGTGATGTAGTGTGATGTAGTGTAATGTAGTGTGGTGTAGTGTGATGTAGTGTAATATAGTGTGATGTAGTGTGATGTAGTGTAATGTTGTGTGGTGTAGTGTGATGTAGTGTAATGTTGTGTGGTGTAGTGTAATGTAGTGTAATGTTATATAATGTAGTGTAATGTAGTGTGATGTGGTGTGATGTAATGTAATGTAGTGTAATGTTATATAATATAGTGTGATGTAATGTGATGTAGTGTAATGTAGTGTAATGTAGTGTAATGTTATATAATGTAGTGTGATGTAGTATAATGTGTGATGTAGTGTAATGTAGTGTAATATAGTGTAATGTTATATAATGTAGTGTAATGTAGTGTGATGTAGTGTAATGTTATATAAT
>JAATJX010004721.1:0-11355 GCA_028641955.1 Protonibea diacanthus | reverse complement strand
ATAATATAAATATTATAATCCATGTTTGCCTTATTCTGAAAAAGTCCCCAAACCGTCCACACTGCACCTTGAAGCTACGACTAACAGTACACCATTGGTGCTTAGCCTTTAGTACACTAATTGTAATGTCTTAAGGTTTTCTCTATCTGTAGGCAGCAATGACTTTATTTGTTGTTACTCTAATCACCATCAACACATATACTCTGCCAAACTAAGAAGTGGAGAAATCTTCAGTCTTTTAACCATGATGCAGATAAAACATGCTCTCTCTTTGTGCACAACAAATGAGTTCTGATCCAAAATTAACATGTTTATAATTAATACACAGAGCTTCAATTTGACAAAAGAGATGGATTTCTGTAATGGAAGGTGAAAATGTAACGCTGGAACAATTAAGTTTCCCAGACACTAGCGGTGTATAGCTGTGTCAGAGAAGGTGCAGAGAGCCCCATGCTGACATGACAGGCCTGTCTTAGATCCTGTCTAGGCCTGCTCCCTCTCTCCCATGTCTTACCCCTGTCTTCCTGTCTCACCTTCAACGGTGTCACCTCTGACTCAGTGCCATTTCCCCATTTGTGTGTGAACACACACAATGAAAGGACACACGTACACACTTATAATACACAACACTGTGACACTGACATGCCTTCTTTCTCTGTTTTACAAGTCTCTCTCTCACACATACACACACACATGCGCACACACATAAAGATAAAGGCTGCAATATTGGTTTAACACATAATTCAAACCTGTTTAATCGAACAAATAATGATGATTTTGCTCTTCCTGGAGCTTTACAAATCGTTGAAAATCCAATCCAATCCAATCCAACGGTGTTTGCAATCTGACTGTTAGATTTTGATTTTTCTCATGTAGAAGTTTGAGATTTGGCCTGTTGTGCCACAAATGTGTGACAATTAGGGTTCACCTTCAGGGGACTGAGAATATCATAGCAAATTTCTAAGAAATCATTCCAGTCCTTTTTAAATTAAACTTATCACAGACTAAAGTTTTTATTCTATTTTGGAGACAACACAATGAGCTGTAAACACTGATATATGAGGTTGAACATGGGAGCAAACAGTTGCCTATTTCCACATCTGGTCGATATGGACATTAGCGTTCTTTGAAGTGATATTTTCGTCATCTTTATATTGGTCTGCGCCACCTTCTGAAAAAAAATGTGTTTTAGCTCTTTAGCTCCTTCACTGTGTTTCCTATCTAGCTGCTAACTTTGGCTATCTGCTGCTGCTTGCTGGGCAGGCAGTGTACAGAGGTTTTATCAAAGCTGATGATAGTGGTGTACCAATGCTTCATGTAGGGACACTGCTAATATGAAGATAAATGTGCATGCTGAAGTTGCACATTGCGACCAACTGAATACCACTTGCCTCAGTCTCCCCTTACAAGCATGTGGCTCAGAGGCACTGAACCCCAAATTGCTCCTGAAGGCTGTGCCATCAGTGTGTGAATGTGTATGAATGGTTAGCTCCTCAAACTGATGTTGGCACCTTGCATGGCAGCCAGTGGCATCAGTGTGTGAATGTGTGTGAATGGGTGAGTGAGATATGTACTGTAAAGCACTTTGAGTGGTTGACGAGTACAGTCCATTTACCATTTACTACTGACTAATTGCAAGGTAATGAAAATGCAATAATTCTAAATTTCAGATGAATTTCAGAAAAAAACACATTTATAATTATTATATTCCATTTTTACCATATTGTGTAAATAGAGCCCCTAAATTTGACACACTGAACCCTGAACATAAAAGCTAGTAAAAGTTCCTGTGAGTACAAAGAAAAAATTTATCTCTGACAACTACAATGTTTGCTTTATTTTGCAATTTGTTACTGCACGCGTTTATTCTAATCCCTGACAGAGGATGTTCTTTACAGTGGATATAAAATTGCAGGTCTTTGAAATATAAAGACAGATTTAACAACAATATAAATGTCAGGCTTATTCCATTAAAAATGAGAGAGAAAAACAAATTGTTCATTGTCTGGAACATTTTAAATAAAAATATACACATTGCATATGTCTGTACACCCCGTCATAACATGGAATCTAACTGTGTTTAAAGTTTAATGAAGTACATTCAAAAACATGCCTATTGGTAGACTGTATACATCTGCCATCATAGAAACTGATTCTGATCAAAACCAGATCAAAGGCATCTATTGCTGCAGGATTTGCTTGAGTGTTTCATCCCATGGTCCACAGAGTTACCAAAGAAAAGCTCTAATCGTTGAAAAGTACCAATGAGGAGAGAGATACAAAAGAATATCACAGGCATTGGATGTACCATGGAGCACTGTCAAACCCTATCAATAAGTGGAGTAAATCTGGCACCACAGAGATATTGTAAAGATCACAATGACCCTCGAAAGCTGATGTGAAGATGCCGAGAAAATTTATCAAGAAAGCTACCAGAAGCAACTTTGAAGGAAATACTGGAACTGCTTCCATCCAGTCTGGTCTAAATTATGCCAAAAGTTGCATTCAATCACAGTAAATCATGTGGGAAACAAAGGTTCAACTTTTCGGCCTTAATTCTAAAAGATATGCTTGGCACAAATCCAGTACAGCTCATCATCCAACGAGCACCATACTGACTGTGAAGCATGATGGTGGTAGCATCATGCTTTGGGGCTGCTTCTCTTCAGCTGGGTCAGGGGCCCTTGTCAGGATAGATGGTATAATGAATCGCTCCAAATATCAAGATATTTTGGCACAAAACCTGCTGGCCTCTGTCAGAAAGATGAAGATGAAGAGGAATTTCACATTACAACATGACAATGACCCAAAGCATGCATCCAAGTCGACCAAGGTATGGCTTCAGAAAAGGAAAAATCAAAGTGTTGGAATGGCCCAATCAGAGTTCAGACCTCAATCCCATCAAAAACATGTGGACTGACCTAAAGAGAGCAACCGAAGGAACTTGAACTTTTTTGCAAAGAGAAGTGGGATTTAATTCCAAAGTCTAGATGTGCAAAGATTTATTCACAAAGACTTGCTGCTGCTGTTCTTCCAGCGTTTGCATTTATTTTATGTTCCTAATAATTATGTTTGTGTTTCTCTGTTTGTTTGTTTATTGGAGGATCACATTAAAAATGGAACAAGCCTGACATTTACATTGTTGTTATTTCTGTCTTTAGATTTCAAAAACCTGTAATTTAATTAAGTCTATTTTTCACATTTACTGTATATAAAATATTTATCTATGTGTTTGAGTAGCACAGCTTGCTACTTGCAACAAAAGTGAAGTGCTGCTGGAGTAGTTTGTAGCTTCAATAGCTTCAAAGCAATTTGCCCAACACAGGGAGTGAGAACAAATAAAACAGGAAAGTTATGGGCTGCAAAACCAAGACAATGAGCTGAAAGACATTAATATGCTCTATGGCACTCAGGGAAACTGCTGATCATTTTCTTTTGCTTCGTCAATAAGAGCAGTTCCTGTCACGTTTGATTCATTGCTGTAAAAATGAATTATAGACAATTTAATCTGTATTGTGCTACTGTGTCAAATGAATTAAGAATTATTTCTTGAAAGCCATGAACAATTTACCTAGCCAATATTTGTCTAAATATTTTTAGCCTATCTTCAGTCTATCTTCAGGCCTCTAATGCTGTGATCAGTGCAAACCACTGCACACAAACTCACAGCGCCTCAGTAGCACATGATTCTGACACAGTGACACTTGTGATCTACAAGATAATTAGACATTTTCATCATGCTTACATGACAAGACTAATTAGTGGGTTTGTCTAATTATTGGCGTTGTGTTATGAATGTATAAAAAGGACTCCCAAGGTGTGTTTAATATTCAGGTGCAGCAACACTGTCAACATCCTCTGTGAGGCAGTCAGAAAAGCTTTATTATCGATCTAGTGCATGTGATACATTCAGGACCCATTGTGAAGCCACTGTGCACTTTATACAGATAGATGATTGACAGGCTGTTGTATTTCCTCAGAAGAGTGTGAACCAGCGAACCCGGTTAATAAAACATTAGAAGTGCCTGAGAGGCCCGGCTGAAACGAGGGGTGGGGGAGATGGGGTCACTACTGTTCAACCACCATCACGGCCTCAGAGCGAGCACAGGATCTCCCCATCCTCCAAAGCACATCACAGGGGGTCCATGTGGCCTCATTAAAATCAAGGAGATCACATATAAGGACCAGAGGAAGAGGGCTAGTCCCAGCTCAAAGCGCCTGGACTCCCAGGGTATTACTCTTTGAGGAAGCACCACTGGAGAACACAGGGATAAAGCCTCAAACCGTTAAAACAATGGACATTTAACACAGCCTTTGCACTTTCCCTTCTGCAGGACTCATTCAGCTAATGCTTCAAAGATAGTGCCGCTACAGCTCCGGAGCTACCCTGACTTGGATTGGAAGTGAGCCATGTCAAGTTCACCTGATTTG
Source organism: Protonibea diacanthus (assembly GCA_028641955.1). Taxonomy (NCBI): domain Eukaryota; kingdom Metazoa; phylum Chordata; class Actinopteri; family Sciaenidae; genus Protonibea; species Protonibea diacanthus. Next base: position 6,924 of record JAATJX010004721.1, on the reverse strand, counting down.
ATTTCTTAGATAACCTTGTTGGATGGAGAGATAAAGGCTGGCAGCTTATGTGGTGGTCTGAGCCCTCTTTACTTTGGATCCCCTCCATACTCTGAGACACTGCAGGATCTGTTAGATCTCCACTGTTTTCCACATAAACAATAGTCGTTTTCATTCCATTCATTACCGAGGAGAAAAAAACACTGATATATGCAGCTAAACTGCATAATTGAGATGTAGCAGAGCCTTTTTTTTATTGAACTATTTATTTTTCATGCTATATCAATAATTTACATGGTTGATTGTGTAAAGAGTGAGGGGAGAGTGAGCTGTTAGGCCCATTTTCTAAGTCATTGCGTTTGTTCAGCTGTCTGCCTCACTGTCGCGTGTATTTCATCTTTTCCCTCCTTTATTTATTCTGGTCTTTGGACAGCTTCCTAGTCATGTATTAAAGCTTTGCAGCTTGGCGGCGATAGTGCGGCTGTCAAAGAGGGGGGTGCCATTGTGCATCATCACTGCCTTTAATGGCTGGCATCAAGTTCTGACAAGGCTACTTAAAGCAATGGGCTTAGCAAAATGAGGGGCCGGGCGGCTGGTGCACCTCGGGATAAATAAACCGCTTATTTTTGTTTTAGTCTTATACATTTCCAGTAAGCAGCAGCCCCCTGTCGCAGGTCATACTTATAGCTGACTTTCCTGGTTAAAGAAGAGGGTCAGAACCTACTATACAAGACAGTATTGTTAGAGAACATTTACCATGTTGAGATGTCATTAAAAAGCTGCTGTCAGACTCAGGGGCACTCTCTGACCAGGTCTGCAGTGAGAAGAACACCCATAATGAGTGGGTGGCACAGGGGGAGGAGGGGTGTGTGTGTGTGTGTGTGTGCTGGTTTGTTTATGGATACAGTCTAAGAAAGCTCTTGTTTGGGGGGACAAGGGTTCACAGCGAGCAGAGGGTAATTATGCTCCATCCGGTGGCTTCGGGATGCTTCACAAAACCTGACACAGGAGGGCAGGCGTGCCAGGCGAACGGGAGGGAGTGTGGGGGAGAGCACAGGAACAAACGATGGTGACAGTGATATTATGGTGCTTGCAAATACACACACGCATACACAACACACACGCACACGCACACACACACACATGCATAAACACACGCCATCCGTGTAACTGGCATGTGCCCCAGGAAGGCAAGAATGCCAGGCAGAGAGGAAGCAGCAGAGAGTTAATTAGGGCTTGGATACACACTCTTAGGGCTCTCACACCTCACTCACCTCCAGCCTGCTTCCTTCCTGTCATTGTTCCCTGCAGTTCAGCCAGGGAGACACACACAACAAGATGGCCCCCAAATAGCTGCTCCCTCTATGACAAGTTTACCTCAGTAGTGTTGGAAGGAGCGTCGGAGAGGACTGTGTGTGTCTTTGTGTGTGTGTGTGTGTGTGTGTGTGTGTGTGTGTGTGCGTGCGGCTCAGACACAGTTCTAGTCGTACATTTAACCATTTTTACTTGAAGAGCCAAAACACGGGGATTCCAGCTGTTTATTTACTCATTACCCAATTATCACTCTCGCAGCTCTGCGGCATGGAACAGTGAAACTTTCCTGTGAGAACAGAAGTGCGGAACATGCTACATGTTGAGAGAGAGCACACTCGCCCCAGTTGACAGCAAATAGATGCGACACATAAGGCAAGAGGTGTGCCGCGTTATGTCAGGAGACAATATGACATATTCTGGACTGTAAGCCAACAGTGAGATGCATTACTTCATGTACTGAATTCACCATTTCTGCTCAGAATGTGTATTGAGTAGGCTACATAGTCTGCAGTATGGAGTTGCTGTCTGGAACCTTTTCTCCTACAAAATACTTTTATATACAAGTAATTTGCTTTGCTCAATGTGTTTTGAAACAAATATAATTGCTGTCTTTCATTCTTTATGCAGTACTCACATGACATATGTTCTCTTATGCAACCATCATTGCAATCATTCTCTCCACTATTTTAGCCATGAAGTGATCCATTCCCACTTATTCTGTGTAGGAATGCATTCTGAAATGAAGCTAACAAGCTAATATGAGTCTAATGTAAGGCTTCAGCAGTTAGCCAAATCCAGTGGGTATCTGTGTCCTGGCTGTCTCTTGTAGGTTTCCTGCTCATGTTTTGTCCTTGGCAACAAACCTCCCAGGATGTATTCCTCTGCCATGTCTCAGCACAGGAAACACTGTCCACAGAAACTCAAAGGGGCAGTGTCACACTGTCAACTTTTGAAGACACCCGCTTTATTTAGCCAATACGGACTTAGCTAGCTGAAAGCTAAGCTTGCATTAGCCTCAGGTGAGCTTCAGTGACATTTCTGCACGAAATAAAAAGCTATGGCTCCATTAGGGTTAACAATATGACAGTAGAAACCATGACAATATGAATTTGTGCCTGCCATTGAGATTTTGACATACTATTTACACCACAGTAGCATGGGCAATGCTGCAAATCAATGAGCAGGACTGATTTCAAGCAATGTATGATTTTTACATTGTTTTTTCATCATTTTTATAAAGTACTTCAGTTTGTCATATACATCCATTTACAGTAAAATGACCTTTGTCTTGTTTTGTTGTCCATACAGTGTCATCACACAATGAAGAAATCGCCTCAAGGCCAGTGTGGGCATATGAGCATTGTATTAAGTGAATTGAGTAAATTTGCTTTATAGCTTGAAAGACTATATTCCTCCACTAAGTACTTTGACTTCATTAGAGTAAAACAACAAAAATACAACTTGAGTTATATTTTTCTACCTCTTACCAGCAGTTCTTTTCTAATTGCATCACTAAAAATGACTGTAACGAGAAAATGACAGGAGCAGTCAGACATGTTGTAAACAAGCCAAACATTTAGCAGGATTATGGAATACACTTTATTTGGTGGTAAATTCCAAAATTATTAAAAGAAGTCGGCCTGTAAAATGTAATGGATAATTAGAAATGACAAATATGGTTATGAATTTACCATCGCCTGTTTTTTTCTTCAAAATAAACTAGACTAAGCTGGGAGATTGTTTTCAACCTGACTGACCGTCTGTGCTTCTTGCCCGGTTGTCTGATACTATTGCACACAAATAACATCCCGCTCCTACTCTTGCGCTCCTGCTTTAATCGATAGATTTCAGTATTGATCTCACTTCTTGTAGAAAAGCGTCTGCTTTGGTTGAGTTTATTTTCTTCTGCTAGTTTGGAAAAGATGGGAGAGTTCCCGTCATCCTGACAGTCATGAGCCAGATGGTGTGTGGAACCTCACTAACTCAGAGCCCAGAGGAATTACTGAGTGCTCAAACGGTTGGCATGAAGGTAAGACCGTACAATTTAGTGTTCAAATATGGCGAGTGGAAGCTTTTTCATACATTCTATAACATTCTTTTTTTGTATTGTCATCCCTAATGTAATAATTCTGCTTTCATATCATGTGCCTGGTGTTTTTATCATAATTAAACATGAATTCAGCACAGTACAATATAGTGTAACACAGTGTGTTTATTTTCTGCAGATAGGAAAGGTGTTGTTATGTCAAGAGAGTTGATGGTTTCAGCTTATTTACCTCCCATACCGAGCATGGAATAATTATTGACAGAATCCAGGTGTACCTGTACAACACTGGTAATCCATCTCTTTTCTGTGAGTACTTTCATAATTGGAAAACTAATTATTTAACTCTGTCTACTCCTAAGTGCACCAAAACTCACCAGGCTTAGAATTCAGTTGAAAAGATGACTTGGAAAAGTTAAATGTGATGGAGTATTTGTGCTGCTTCGCTGCCATACCACACGTTGTGATGTGTTCTTGTGTTTGCACTGATTGAGGAACATACAGGCTGGCTCTTTGGCAGATGTACAGAACATCATGTATAATATATGTGTGCTCTTTCAGCTATGCACAAAAGCCAGATGTTCCTTCTATCAGCGGGTCCCCGTGCCGTAAACATGTTGGAACACGGCGACGAAAACCAAACAACAACAAACAAGTGTTTTCTGTTACCAACAGCAGCCATTTTGGAACAAATAACAAAAGGGTTTTTCAGGACTCTCGACAGTGGGAGGCCTAAAACTTGTTTTTCCAGAGAAAGAGTGCCAGTGTTTTTCATCCACTTATACTTTTTTCCATTGTGTCTATCTGTCTTTCTTTCCATATCAGGTTGATGAGGGAGTTTCTTTTTTATTAGATTGCATGTGTGGTTTCCAGGAGTCTCTTGGAGTGCAGTTTTGGCAGGGTGACAGAGAGCTCTCTCAGGGCTAAGCAAACAGCTGTGGCATATGGGTAGGACGTACAGCGCAGCTCCACGTCTGAGCCACACAGGAGAGAGGATGAGGGACTTGTGGGAATGTAAAAACCTAACCTGCCTGTGTTTAATGGCCTGGTCAGTCACATTCTTGCAAATGCTAGCAGCAGCAGCAGCAGCAGCCCCACTCGGCATTCATTAGGAGCAGAGGCCTGAGCCGTGCCCCGCGATGAAAGCCCAGTGTCAGGCGTGAGCTCTGATGCCACGGCGAGGGAGTGAGGGGGAGGAGGACGAGGACGAGGGGGGATGCTCTGCGAAGACCCACCCCTGGGTATCCATCACACACAGCCATCACTCGGGAGCAGAGTAGACCTGATAAATAAATCAACTTAGAGGCCCAGTGAGGTTTCAGGGCCTATTCCTCTTTATGAGTACAGCAGGGTGAGAGATGGAGAGAGGGAGAAAAAAAAAACTTTGACTTCTTCACGCCTTGGTCCCAGTAGGCATGAGGACCAAAGACACCAACTCTGTGATTCTTTCAAAAATTAAATATATTCACTTATCTGAAAGGCCCAGGCTCAAGATCCTCATCTTTTTCTTTAACATCCAAGATAAAAGTGTGAGGACTTTCCCATTGGCTTTCAATCGGCAGCTCTTTGAAAACTTATACTTAATGATTTGAAGGTCTTTTAGAACTTACTTTGGGACAACAATTTCTGAACTGCCCCTTTTATGTGGAGATGAGTAGAAAAGGCCTGTATGAAAACATCAGGGAGCTTCAAATTACCCCAACTTTAGAAAGAACATTGGTTGTTAGGGCTTAATTGAACATGACTGACTTTACTCCGGCAGCCGCTCTTTATTTTTTAATCCACTCCCCAAAGTTTTATTTGTGCCGTTATTTATTTATTACAGACAAAAGTAAAAGACGTGTCTCAGATTTAGTCGAGTTTCTTGGCAGTAACTTTACAGATGGGGACATTACGGTTAAAGCTTCAGGACGCTCTCAGTACAATGCTGCCGTGATTTAGAAGTTGAGGTGAAAGAGCAGAGAAATGTGTCCTCCTTCAAGCGAGCCACCGTTTTTGTTTTTGTTTTTTTATCTTCAGATGTTCAAATTAAATACTTGAATGTTGGATTTGGAAATTTGTCCCCATCAAAGTATAGAAAAAAACAAAACAAAGACTGTTTGGAGAAGGAAGAAGAGAAGGAGGAGGTGGAGGGATCAGGAGACAAAAGTACAATCCAAATTCCCTGTGCACTCTGTCTCAGTTAGAAACTTAATGGTTGTGTTTACCTTCTCCCCCTGAATGTTTCCTCTCAAGGCTCTCCTTTAACATACTGTATTTGACTCTAGGAAACATTTCATTCAATCTTATTTTCCTACCGCTTCCTCATTCCGTTTGTTCTCGGCTGCTGTTAAGTTTGCTGCAGTTTGGCAAGTGTTACATAGCCTGAATGGGAAATGTGTGTCTTAAGGCACATTTCTCCCTGACAGAGGCGGCTGCTGCACGAGAAGGGTGACAGCGTCGGCTAGAAAATTCTTTCTTCCTTTGTGGTTCAGATAAGTAAGCATGCACAACACCCCTGTGATTAAAATCTCCTTCTGATATTTCTATCAAGATTTCTATTAGGAGACAGACAGGGGAAAGAGGCTGCCAAAACAGCACACAGACAAGACAAGTATATACATCCTGAGAGTGGGATAGCATGCAAACAGAGTGGAGGGTATTTAAAATATTTAAGCCAAACTCTTTGGTGTTTTTTTTTTTTTTTTTTTTTTTTTTACTGTGTTTATTGTTTGTTGATTGCTAGCATCAGAATACATTTGCAAGCTGGGATTCCAAAAACCTGGAGCGGTACATCTCGTGTGAAAGCGTGGACCGTCACTCACAGAAGAACAGGGGAAACGTGACATAGGAGGAACGATCCCTGCCACACACCCGCTGACAGTGCTGCATTTTGCCGTGTGTGTGTTTGTGTGTGCAGCACTTATAGGCAGAGAGCAACAATCACCTGTCATCTCCTAAACTATCTGGTAATTGTGTTTCCACCATACAATTATGCACAGTAACCCACAAATAGTAGCAAGCTTTAGTTCTGCTTCCTCACCGTTTCATATTTTCACCCATGTCTGAGACAAAAGAGTCATTTACATTCCCCCCCCCTTGTCTCTCGTGCTCTCTCTCTCACTAACAAAAGCTTATTTAACCCAAGGTTAGATTACAACAGTGAGGTGATTGCCTGGCCCTCCTCCAGCTCCCCATTATCAAGGGGCCACCACCTAATCTGGAGGAGCAGCTCTTCATTAATGTATTATTAACAAGCCTGTTACAGTGTAATGCAGGAAAAGGCTCTCCACTGGGGATAGTCCTAATGGGGAGGGCAGAAGTGCGCCTAGTGAAGCAGATTACAATGAAAGGCCAACGAACTGGGCTGAGAGGGGACTGATGAGACCTGCCCCTCATCGTCCTCCTCCATGGATCACAAAGAGTCATCTTACCAATTAGCTTAATTGCATATTTGGAATGTTAAAGACAACAGGGTTTAATTGAAAGATACTATGAAACCCCCACAGCAACGGCGCTGTAAACAATCTCATCAGCACACGTGATGATGCATCAAAGAGGAGGAGTGTGATCTCACTGATTCATTTCATACTGATGATATATATGAT
>JAATJX010004718.1:0-10081 GCA_028641955.1 Protonibea diacanthus | reverse complement strand
TTTGACTCTGTGACACACATTACTGCTGTATAATTGACCCTGTTACACATACAAATATTTATAATCTGTATTGATTAACATGGTGACAGGTGAACAGACGTGTGTACAGACAGGTGTACAGATGGGTGTACAGACAGATGTACTGACATGGTGACAGGTGTACAGACAGATGTACTGACATGGTGACAGGTGTACTGGCATGTATACAGACATGGTGACAGGTGTATAGACAGGTGTACAGACATGGTGACAGGTGTACAGACAGGTGTACAGACATGGTGTACATACAGATGTACAGACATGGTGACAGGTGTACAGACAGGTGTACTGACATGGTGACAGGTGTACAGACAGGTGTACAGATGGGTGTACAGACAGGTGTACAGACATGGTGACAGGTGTACTGACAGGTGTACATACAGGTGTACAGACATGGTGACAGGTGTACAGACAGGTGTACAGATGGGTGTACAGACAGGTGTACAGACATGATGACAGGTGTACTGACAGGTGTGCTGACATGGTGACAGACGTGGTGACAGGTGTACTGACATGTGTACAGACATGGTGAGGGGTGTACAGACATGGTGAGAGGTGTACAGACATGGTCACAGGTGTACAGACAGGTGTACTGACATGGTGACAGGTGTACTGACAGGTGTACTGACATGTGTACAGACATGGTGACAGGTGTACTGACGTGTACAGACATGGTGACAAGTGTACTGACAGGTGTACTGACATGGTGACAGGTGTACCGACATGTGAGACACATGGTGACAGGTGTACAGGCATGGTGACAGGTACCAACATGTGTACTGACATAGAAGGACAGGTGTACTGACATGTGTACAGACATGGTGACAGGTGTACTGACGTGTACAGACATGGTGACAGGTGTACTGACAGGTGTACTGACATGGTGACAGGTGTACCGACATGTGTACAGACATGGTGACAGGTGTACTGACAGGTGTACTGGACATGGTGACAGGTGTACCAGACATGTGTACAGACATGGTGACAGTTGTACAGGCATGGTGACAGGTGTACTGACAGGTGTACAGACATGGTGACAGGTGTACAGACATTGAAGCCAAGTAGTGTACGTCTGGGCCCAACCTGTAACTCCTGCTGGGCTGGTCCCTTGATCAAGGTAAAACACACTGGGGCAGTGTAGACTTGCTAACTGAGTAATCAAACAACGTCTAAACGTGATTGTTTAGCTCAGTAAACCTTCCTCACATACCAAATATGTATTCTTACCTTTTGTCTGTCTGGCTCCAACCTCCAGACCTCAGGTAAATGTCTACCTATCCCCCTCCTCTCCCTCTACGCTTTGTTGCCCAATCCTTTTCCTCATGTCTCACTGGCTCAGCCACCCTCTGTGACTGTCAGTTCATCAGTGTACTGGCATGCTTCTTAATAAACATCTCAACTCGACTCGATGATTTCTTCGACATCACACATGGTGACAGCTCTACAGACAGGTGTACAGACAGCTGTACAGACAGGTGTACTGACTGCTGTACAGACAGGTGTACTGACAGCTGTACAGACAGGTGTACTGACGTACAGACAGGTGTACAGGTGTACAGACAGGTGCACTGACAGGTGTACTGTCTCTGCAGACTCTCCTGGTGTGTCGATCTTCTACACCCTGGATGGATCAAGGCCGGCTGAGGTGCTGCGGGGCTCAGCCAGCAGCAGCAGGAAGTACAACGAGCCAATCTTGCTGCCCGCTGGCCGAGTGTCTGTCAGAGCGGTGGCTGTCACCAGGTAACTGCTCACCTTCATCATCTGACTTCCTGTCCAGGTGTTCTATGAACTTCAGTCTGCCTATCTGTCTGTCTCTCTGTCTGTCTGTCTGCAGTGATGGCAGAGAGAGCTCCGCGGTGACGAAGGTTTTCACGGTTGAACTTGTGGATTCAAACAACAGGAAGGACGAGAACGAGGAGAACTCCCTGCAGAGCGACCAGCAGGTAATGAAATGAAATGAAATCAAATCTTGTAGGCCCAAATTCACAAAGTACATTTGCCTCAGAGAGCTTTACAGTCTGTACAGGGAGTGACACCCTCTGTCGGCTCGAGTGAGCCCTTTTAACAGGGAAAAAAGAAATCACACTACATTTCCCATCAGCCCCAGATCTCACTGCCCCTGCAGAGGATCAACATGTTGGACCTCACTGACCCCAACTCAAAATCCAAGATGGCTGCTCATCATCATGGAAAGAATTCCACCAAACTTTAGCTCTGTTAGTGCTGACAGAACAGCGCCCCCTGTCTGAAGCCTCTGAGCTGATGTCCTCACCATGTTTATCCACCCTTCCACATTTCAGCGTCACTCTGAAGGAACCTCATGGTCTGAGAACTCTGCTGGTTCTTCACGGAGGCCTCCAGGTCTGTTTCAAACACACTCACAGGTCCATGTGTTTAGCCTAGCTTAGCACAAACTAAACATCAGGCAGGACATCGCTTCACTTCACACATCCTGTCCTGATGTTTATCTTCAGAGCCGAGGATGGTGGGAAATTCCTCTCCTCATTTTCTGAACCGTGGACTGGGCTCTCCGACCACTGCTGCCCAAACCGGATCGTCCCGGCGTTCCCAGTCAGCGGTAAGTGGCTGAACGAGCACCGCACGCCGCCGTGTCTGTGCTGACATTTATTTTGTTGTGTTTCCTGTCTGTCAGAGTTCAGACGTGTTGAAGCAGCTGAGCAACACAGAGACGTCCCGGATCAGCCGAGAGACCGACTTCCTGCGGTACGATGCCTGTCTGTCTGTCTGTTAGCCTGTCTGTCTGTCTGTCTGTTAACCTGTCTGTCTGTTGACCTGTCTGTCTGTTAGCCTGTCTGTCTGTCTGTTAACCTGCCTGTCTGTCTGTCTGTTGACCTGTCTGTCCGTCTGTCTGTTAACCTGTCTGTCTGTAAACCTGTCTGTCTGTTGACCTGTCTGTTAGCCTGTCTGTCTGTTTGTTAACCTGTCTGTCTGTTAGCCTGTCTGTCTGTCTGTCTGTTAACCTGTCTGTCTGTTAACCTGTCTGTCTGTTAACCTGTCTGTCTGTCTGTTGACCTGTCTGTCTGTCTGTTAACCTGTCTGTCTGTTGACCTGTCTGTCTGTTAACCTGTCTGTTAGCCTGTCTGTCTGTCTGTCTGTTAACCTGTCTGTCTGTTAGCCCGTCTGTCTGTTAACCTGTCTGTCTGTCTGTCTGTCTGCCTGTCTGTTAACCTGTCTGCCTGTCTGTCTGTTAACCTGCCTGTCTGTCTGTTAACCTGTCTGTCTGTCTGTCTGGTAGCCTGTCTGTCTGTCTGTTAACCTGTCTGTCTGTTAGCCTGTCTGTCTGTTTACCTCTCTGTCTCTCCAGGTGTGGTCGGTGTCTCAGGTCTCGTGCTTCTGATCCGTTTGCTCGGTTCTGTTCTCACTGTGGAGCGTCACTTCCTGTGTTACCTGAGCAGAGACTGCCCCCTGCTGAAAGAGGACAGGTACTGCACATACACACACACACACACACACACACACACACACACACACACACACAGTCTGCAGTGTGACTCTGTGTGTGTGTGTGTGTGTGTGTGTGTGTGGTTGTCAGGTGGTGAGCTGTGTGTTCTGTAACACTCTGGTTCCTGTGAACACTCAGTCCTGTTTAATCTGCGAGGCCTCCATCCACCAACAACTACAACCACAGTCCAGCATCACACTGCAGGTGAACAAACACAGACACACACGTACGTACACACATACGCGTACACACACACACACACACACACACAGAAATGTACAACCCTAACAAGATGAAGCATGCAGTGATCATTTACATGTGTGTGTGTGTGTGTGTGTGTGTGTAGGATCATGTGGTGTGTGTTTGCTGTGGAAGTGGAAATCCAGCAAACGTTTCCACCTGTTTGACCTGCGAGAACCGCCTGCAGCCGGTAACACACACACACACACACACACACACACACACACACACATACACACACACTGTTAATTTGCTGTGTATTAATGTGTGTGTTTGTTTTTGTAACTTATTGGGGAACTTTACTGTACACACACTGACCTTGTGAGGACCAGTAATCCTTAAATCATTTCTGAGGTCGAACTGTGTGTGTGTGTGTCACTGAAGGTGTGTGTTGTGAACAGCGCCCCCTCTGTCCCGTCAGCAGACAGCAGGATGTTGTCGTGCTCCAGATGTAAACGTATGAACCACGGTGAAGCCAGATACTGTGACTGGTGTGGCTCAAAGGTGAACACACAATTGAACACACAGTCTGAACACACCTGAACACACACCTAAACACACAGTCTATACACACCTGAACACACACCTGAACACACAGTCTATACACACCTGAACATACACCTGAACACACAGTCTATACACACCTGAACCCACACCTGAACACACAGTCTATACACACCTGAATACACACCTGAACACACAGTCTGAACACACAGTCTATACACACCTGAACACACAGTCTATACACACCTGAACATACAGTCTGAACACACCTGAACACACACCTGAACACACAGTCTGAACACACACCTGAACACACACCTGGACACACAGTTTTTACACACCTGAACACACAGTCTATACACACCTGAACATACACCTGAACACACAGTCTATACACACAGTCTATACACACCTGAACACACACCTGAACACACAGTCTATACACACCTGAATACACACCTGAACACACAGTCTGAACACACCTGAACACACAGTCTATACACACCTGAACACACAGTCTATACACACCTGAACACACACCTGAACTTATTACCTGGTATCTTGGACGCTAACGTTGGGACTCTAAAAAGTCACTAAAAAGACTCACTAAAAAGTCAGTTTGTTGATGGGTTCAGAGTGAAGCATTGTGGGACATGTACTGATGTGTGTGTGTGTGTGTGTGTGTGTGTGTGTGTAGCCTGGTCATGCAGCCAGCTGTGTCATCTGTTGCCGATGTGGAGCGAGCGGACACCCGTACGCCTTCCACTGCGCAGCCTGCGGCGTCTTCCTGGAAGCACCACCCACATCCCACAGTGACATCACACGGCCTGTAGGGGGTGGAGCAACCAGCCAGGTATGCTGCTGACAGTCTGAACACACAGTCTGTGTCACTAACACACACTAACACAGCATGTGACACATTAACATGGCTGTTCACTTCCTGTTCCCAGCCTTCCCATGATGCTACCTGGCAGGCCACGCCCTCATCAGACCCTCAGGTGAGACTGACCACGCCCACTACAGAGCAGTACACGCAGACTGTCGGACTCTATTACCCATCAGCCACTGAGCTGGAGAGGAAGGAGCAACAGAGAGCACAACAACGCAACAAGCAGCAGTCAACGAGAGACCGGCAACCGCTACTGACTGCCATCAGCCCGGGCAGAGGTAAGAGGACGGACGACTGTCAGAGGATGGACGACTGTCAGAGAACGGACGACTGTCCCCTGTCAGAGGACGGACGACTGTCTCCTGTCAGAGGACGGACGACTGTCTCCTGTCAGAGGACGGACGACTGTCTCCTGTCAGAGAACGGACGACTGTCTCCTGCCAGAGGACGGACGACTGTCTCCTGTCAGAGGACGGGCGACTGTCTCCTGTCAGAGGACGGACGACTGTCTCCTGCCAGAGAACGGACGACTGTCTCCTGCCAGAGGACGGACGACTGTCTCCTGTCAGAGGACGGACGACTGTCTCCTGTCAGAGGACGGACGACTGTCTCCTGTCAGAGAACGGACGACTGTCTCCTGCCAGAGAACGGACGACTGTCTCCTGTCAGAGGACCGACGACTGTCTCCTGTCAGAGGACGGACGACTGTCTCCTGTCAGAGGATGGACGACTGTCAGAGAACGAATGACTATCTCCTGTCAGAGGATGGACGACTGTCTCCTGTCAGAGGACAGACGACTGTCTCCTGTCAGAGGATGGACGACTGTCTCCTGTCAGAGAACAGACGACTGTCTCCTGTCAGAGGACGGACGACTGTCTCCTGTCAGAGGATGGACGACTGTCAGAGAACAGACGACTGTCGACTGTCAGAGGATGGATGACTGTCAGAGAACAGACGACTGTCTCCTGTCAGAGAACCGATGACTGTCTCCTGTCAGAGAACCGATGACTGTCTCCTGTCAGAGAACGGATGACTGTCTCCTGTCAGAGAACGGACGACTGTCTCCTGTCAGAGGACGGACGACTGTCTCCTGTCAGAGAACAGACGACTGTCGACTGTCAGAGGATGGACGACGGTCAGAGAACAGACAACTGTCTCCTGTCAGAGAACGAATGACTGTCTCATGTCAGAGGACAGACGACTGTCTCCTGTCAGAGGATGGACGACTGTCAGAGGACGGACGACTGTCTCCTGTCAGAGGATGGATGACTGTCAGAGAACAGACGACTGTCTCCTGTCAGAGAACGGGCGACTGTCTCCTGTCAGAAGACGGACGACTGTCTCCTGTCAGAGGTCTGTCTCATGGTCCATCCTGTCGTCAGGTTACTGGAGGAAGCAGTTGGATCACGTGTGCGCTCACCTGAGGAGTTACACTCAGAACAACGCCCCCTTCAGGACTCTGCTGGGAGAGCCTCGTCTGGGCCGGGTAAGCTACACCTCACCTGTACATTACCTGTACCTCAGTGACCTCACCTGTACCTCGCCTGTACCTCAGTGACCTCACCTGTACCTCACCTGTACCTCAGTGACCTCACCTGTGGGGTGAACTAACTTGAATGACTTGTTCTTAGTGTCTTGTGTCAGGTGGTTTATACGTTGACCTCAAGTGTTAGGTTAGGTGTTCTCAGGTGCCGCAGGTGCAGGCTGGTTTACTTCCTGTGTGTTCGTTCTGTCCTTCAGATGGTTTCTGCTGTGATTCAAGAAGATCGCTACGAAGTCAGCGTGACCGCCAGCTTTGTGGTGGCCGGACGAGAAGAAGCTCAGGTGTGTCCTCGAACATGTGACGCTCAGAGAAGGTGGTGCTTTCATGAATAAGGCGGAGCCTGACAGATTGTTTGTGCTCAGGTGGATCCTGCAGGTGACGCCGTCGGACTGACTGCAGGCCGGACTGAGACTCTGAGCAGTGTCACTGAGCGATCCACCGACAGCAGCAGCCTTAGTAAGAACAACCTGAGCTAACGGCAGCTAACACACTGAGCTAACAGTTTTTAAAGCTAAAAAATATGCTAACTGTGTGTTAGTTTGCACAGGAAGTCCTGTCGTCTCTCCAGTGGTTTTTTTGGTGTGTCTGACAGGAAGTGAGCAGTCCACAGGTGTGATGAAACCTCACAAACCAAACCTGACACCTAAACCTCTGGTGAGAAACTGTCACCATGGAAAGTGACGTTCTTCAGTTCTTTACTTGCTGTCAGACTTCCTGTTTAATGAAAGCTCCTCTCTCATTGGTTCTCAAGGTGAAGGATGTTCAGCTGCTGAAGGAGCTGGGTCCCGGTCGAGGTCAGATCAGCGTCATCCAGCAGCTCCTGGATCAGGTATGAGCCTCTGCAGCCAATCAGCAGCCTCCTCTGGATCTCCTGACAAGGTTAGCTCTGATTGGTCTGTTTGTTTTCTCGTTAACCACCAGGGGGTGGACCCTTCCTGTTGCGGCAGCGATGGCCGACACGCTCTGGCAGTTGCTGTGCTTAATGGTCATCATGGTGCACTTCCTGTTTTAGTGCAGCGAGGAGCTGATGTCAACCAGCAGTCCGGACAGTAAGGCGACGACATGAAGCCAGTTAATATTACAGCAGCTAACAAACTGAGCTAACAGCAGATAACAAACTGAGCTAACATTAGCTAACAAACTGAGCTGACATTAGCTAACAGCAGCTAACAGACTGAGCTAACCTTAGGTAACAGCAGCTAACAAACTAAGCTAGCAGCAATTAACAGCAGCTAACAAACTGGGCTAACAGCAGCTAACAAACTGAGCTAATAGCAGCTAACATTAGCTAACAGCAGCTAACACAATGAGCTAACCTTAGCTAACAGCAGCTAACACAATGAGCTAACAGCAATATTGTGACTTAGTGCCGTGAAGTGTTACGTATTTGTCTCGTTTAGATGTCTGACATAATGATGATCTAACATGTGATGAAGGTGAACCCCTCCTCATCCTCAGGATGAAGAACTCGGCTCTTCATGAGGCTGCAGCTCTCGGCTCTGATGGTCTGCAGTGTGCTAAAGTCCTGCTCAGGTATAGTACACCTGTGTTCACCTGTGTTGACACCAGTTAAAGATTTACAGCTGTTGTCGAGGCTCCTCCCGCCTCCTGATGTCATCATGACATCATCATGTCCTACACTGTTTTCAGCTGTAAGGCCAGCGTGAGACGGAGGAACGCTGGCGGTCAGATGCCATACGACGTGGCAGTGAATTCCGGCTGTAATGACATGGTGTCTCTGCTGGCTGCGAGGACCGGACTGGACTTACTGGGAAAACTGGGAAAACCCAAACTGAACCTGGATGTGTTCTGACCCAGTGGACCTCATTTAGAATATATTCTAAATACTTAAGAACAAAATGAAAACAGTGATGTGTTTGTAACTGAAGGAAATAAACTGTTAAAGTGAAGATGCCACACCTGATTGCGGTCCAGATGTCTGTATGAAGCATGTATGAAATGTGTATGAAGCATGTATGAAGCATGTATGAAACGTGTATGAAGTGTGTGTGAAACATGTATGAAACGTGTATGAAGCATGTATGAAGCGTGTATGAAGTGTGTGTGAAACATGTATGAAACGTGTATGAAGCGTGTATGAAACATGTATGAAACATGTATGAAGCGTGTATTAAGCGTGTAATAAACATGTATGAAACATGTATGAAGCGTGTATGAAATATGTATGAAGCATGTATGAAACGTGTATGAAGTGTGTGTGAAACATATATGAAGCGTGTATGAAATATGTATGAAGCATGTATGAAACGTGTATGAAGTGTGTGTGAAACATGTATGAAGCGTGTATGAAACATGTATGAAATGTGTATGAAGCATGTATGAAATGTGTATGAAACGTGTATGAAATGTGTACGAAGCATGTATGAAGTATGTATGAAATGTGTATGAAACGTATGAAGCGTGTATGAAATGTGTATGAAACACGTATGAAGCATGTATGAAACATGCATGAAGCATGTATGAAACATGCATGAAATGTGTATGAAATGTGTATGAAACATGTATGAAGCGTGTATGAAATGTGTATGAAACACGTATGAAGCGTGTATGAAACGTGTATGAAGCATGTATGAAACATGCATGAAGCATGAATGAAACATGCATGAAATGTGTATGAAATGTGTATGAAACATGTATGAAGCCTGTATAAAGCATGTATGAAGCATGTATGAAGCATGTATGAAGCGTGTATGAAATGTGTGTGAAACATGTATGAAGCGTGTATGAAACGTGTATGAAACATGTATGAAATGTGTATGAAACATGTATGAAGCCTATATAAAGCATGTATGAAGCATGTAGGAAACATGTATGAAATGTGTATGAAATGTGTATGAAACATGTATGAAGCGTGTATGAAACGTGTATGAAGCATGTATGAAACATGTATGAAATGTGTATGAAATGTATATGAAACATGTATGAAGCCTGTATAAAGCATGTATGAAGCATGTATGAAACATGTATGAAGCGTGTATGAAACATGCATGAAGCCTGTATGAAATGTGTATGAAACGTGTATGAAACATGTATGAAGCATGTATGAAATGTGTATGAAACACGTATGAAGCGTGTATGAAATGTGTATGAAACACGTATGAAGCGTGTATGAAATGTGTATGAAATGTGTATGAAACATGTGTGAAGCCTGTATAAAGCATGTATGAAGCATGTATGAAGCATGTATGAAACATGTATGAAATGTGTATGAAATGTGTATGAAGTGTGTATGAAACGTGTATGAAACATGTATGAAATGTGTATGAGACATGTATGAAGCCTATATAAAGCATGTATGAAGCATGTAGGAAACATGTATGAAATGTGTATGAAACGTGTATGAAATGTGTATGAAACATGTATGCAGCGTGTATGAAATGT
>JAATJX010004712.1:0-10285 GCA_028641955.1 Protonibea diacanthus | reverse complement strand
ATCGAAGTCCAAATCATAAAAACGTTTGAATCATTGTTCAGATTATAAAGTTTGCACACATTCAAATTCATGTTTAATTACATCTATGAAATGTTTCCAACATGTAGAATATGTTTTCAATGATTCAAAATACATCAACAATTTTTATCTGATGGAATAAAGTTGAGATGATTCTGTTTGTAAAAGTGTTTTCATTCAGTTTGAATCAGATGAATTCTGCTGAGTCATCCTGTGTAAGGTGGACGTCTCCTGTTCACCGTTCAGGTACAAAGGTCAGGTGTAAACATAAGGGGGGGACATCACAGAGACTACATCCAGGTTTTAGACAGTCTGTGGGGATGTCACAGAGACTACGTCCAGGTTTTAGACAGTCTGCGAGGACGTCATGGAGACTCTGTCCAGGTTTTAGACAGTCTGTGGGGATGTCACAGAGACTCTGTCCAGGTTTTAGACAGTCTGTGGGGACGTCACGGAGACTACGTCCAGGTTTTAGACAGTCTGCAGGGATGTCATGGAGACTCTGTCCAGGTTTTAGACAGTCTGTGGGGATGTCACGGAGACTACGTCCAGAGTATTTAGTGTCCAGCTCTCTGTTTAAGTCATTCTTCATGGTTCTGAAGATAATTACCTCGTGCTAGGCGAGGCAGGGTTCAACGTGCTCATACTCTGTATTCAATCACAGCTTCTTTCTTTATCAATGAAAGGTCACTGAAGCTTCAGGAGCCGCTGGCTTCTTCACTAATTTAATACATAACTTAAGTCCTCACAGTGTGATTAGGTACCTGTTACCTGATCAGCTGGCTGACATTTCCAAGTGTAAAATTAAAAATAACCATAATTAATCACCAGCACATGTCTGCGGCGCTCTTGGCAGGCCGAGGTTGTAATCAGAAGGCAGGAGGAGCGACTGGAGTCGAGCCACCAGTGACTCCTTCTCTTATCGTCCTGAACTAAACGCTCCTGATACGATACAGTCCAGTCTGTTCTTAAACATGACATGGACTGAAGAGCCATATGTTTGAACAGCTGGAACAGCCTGGAAGAGGAGTACTCAGAGTACACAAGTATCACCAGCTTCATGCAGTTAAAGTATGTGTACTGCACATTAGGAGGACTCAGGTATCTGTGACAGCTTTATTAATGTTTCCTCTGCACATCTTCATCAGAGCCAACATCATCTGTACAGTCACGGCTGGTTAACACTGGAGATGAAATATATAATAAATAATATATGTTCAGACTTTTTTCAGGGTCTTTACTGAAGTGTGCTGATGGAACCTGATGTCTAAAACCTGGACGTAGTCTCTGTGACGTCCTCACAGACTGTCTAAAACCTGGGCGTAGTCTCTGTGACATCCACAGACTGTCTAAAACCTGGACGTAGTCTCTGTGACGTCCTCACAGACTGTCTAAAATCATGTGACCCCAGACATCCACAGATCAGTTCAAAACCTGGACGTAGTCTCTGTGACGTCCTCACAGACTGTCTAAAACCTGGGCGTAGTCTCTGTGACATCCACAGACTGTCTAAAACCTGGGCGTAGTCTCTGTGACATCCAAGGTATCTGTCAAACTGGACGTAGCCCTGTGACGCCCTCACAGACTGTCTAAAAACCTGCGTAGTCTCTGTGACATCCACAGACTGTCTAAACCTGGACGTAGTCTCTGGGGACGCCCCTGGCAGACTGCCTAAAACCTGACGTAGTCTCGTGACGCCCTCACAGACTGTCTAAAACCTGATCGTGGCCCTGTGACATCCTCACAGACTGTCTAAACCTGGACGTAGTCTCTGTGACGCCCTCACAGACTGTCTAAAAACCTGGACTTGTCTCGTGACGCCCTCACAGACTGTCTAAAACCTGGGCGAAACTCAGACATCCACAGACTGTTCAAAACCCAAGGTGAAATCTCGTGACATCCACAGACTGTCCAAAACGGACGTAGTCTCTGTGACGCCCTCACAGACTGTCTAAAACCTGGCGTAGTCTCTGTGACATCCACAGACTGTCTAAACCTGATCGTAGTCTCTGTGAGGCCCTCACAGACTGTCTAAACCTGGACGTAGTTCTGTGACGCCCTCACAGACTGTCTAAAACCTGGACATAGTCTCTGTGACATCCTCACAGACTGTCTAAACCTGGACGTAGTCTCTGTGGACGCCCTCACAGACTGTCTAAAACCTGGACGTAGTAGTCTCTGTGACGTCCTCACAGACTGTCTAAAACCTGGACGTAGTTGGATCTTTTTGCTCCGTCTGTAGACAGTCGTCTTTGTAAAGTCTTTTCTTTGTCACTCTTCTTGTTTTGCGTCCAAAGTTCAGTTCAACATTTCTGAAGTCTAAATTTATGCATGCTGTGTGTTCTCTGAATCTTTTTAAGCAGCATTACAGAAAATCACTCTGCAGTATTAATGCTGTTGATGGCAGGACTGCAGGGGATTGTGGGTCAGCAGGGACATCAGAGTTTAGTGATATAGACAGTGCCTAATCCATTCTTTGATTTATGTGTGTCTAACGTCTTCAAATCAATTCCAACAGCCCAAAAGATGCCAACGCAAAGAAGCTAAAATTGGTTCATCCATCCCTGAAGTCGTGCTGCAGAGAAGAGCGAGATTCATGAATTAAGCATGAAAACGAGGAGATTCAGAAGGTTACATAATGAAAGCATCAATTACTCCAAATGTTAGAAAGAGCACTGTGTGTTTGTGTGAGATGATAAAAGAGGGTTTAACTTTACACCTGACCTTTGTACCTGAACAAAGGTTACTCTGAGAGTGTGTCCAGAGAGAGTTCATCACCTGAATGCAACTAAACCGACTGCACTCTAACTCCATCTACCATCTCAGCTGAAGCTCCACCCCCTGCCTCTCAGTGTCAGGTACACTCACCTGAGAACGATTGGCTTGTTAGGAGTCAATATATAAACAAGCAGCACAGAGTACCTCAAACTTGATATCATCCAGTGTGGCTCCTAGAAGGTATGTTTTAAAGCTTCATCAACACATTTAGTGATCGGGAAAACTTTTTATGTTTATTACAGGAACTTTGAAGCAACCAGTAGTTTCTCTTCAAGTTCCCATGAAGTCAGATTGAAGTCTTTTTGTCCTATTTGTCACCTGTATACAGCAAGAAAACCACCTCGGTTGTTGGGTTCAGTCCGGCCGTGTTCACTGGAAGGCAGACGCTGATGCTAGCTCCAACCACTAATTAGCTGCTGCTAGCTGAATCTGCCATTATCAGGCAACAGAACTGGGATCAGCAGCTGGGCCCAGCACAGCCTCTGAGACCAACAGGGACTACAGACTTTATGATGAAAACATTGATAAGTAGCGAACTGCTAACTGTCTCTAGCTTGATCAGCCATGTTGCTAACTGCACACCTTCCAACCTCAGTTGGCATAGTCCAACCTGAGTCTCACTTGCCCCGATCACACCTGTATACTGCTTCACACCTTCCTCATTATATTTCACATCATATTACAGGAAGCAGAATCTGGAGCCTCCACGGGCAAACACTTCCATCTGGACCGGCTGGCATGCAGGGTGACGGGTGCAGCAGTTGTGCAGGTAGTCGAATCCCTCAATGACGCTCTGACATGTGTGAATCTGACGGACTCGGCGGTTGTTGGTATCAAATGTACGAGCTGTCATTTCTCTAACGGCCCCTGTAATTACCAGGGCAGCTCCTCTCCGTGAAGCCGTGAGCGTCTGGCAGCAGTGATTGTTCGAGGTTCATTATATTCAGTCTGATAGCCGTCTGAGCCGAATCCAATCCCACAATTCAATCGCTCTGTAATGTGTTAACACGTTTTCTTATGGAATCAAACAGCCAGTTCGTCTTTGACAGAAATAAACATGAATCATTCATCAAATGTGTTTTGGCTCGGCGAGCGTCCTTGAGTGCTTAACTAAAAAAAAAAAGAAGACTGTTTTTGTAACGTTTCAGAGACTCATTTTTCACTTTCTCTGAAGGTCGCCTTTTCATGATGTAAGCATCCAGCGGAAAGTGACAGAAAAGTAGTGAGACAACGTGAAGTCATGCATCGTGAAAGGCCTCGCTTGGACTTGGTGATGTGGACAAACTCTTTCAGAAAAAGGTTCCCTGGTGTCAAGTTTTCAGGGTCAGGACACGCTGTGCCAGCCCTCGGTTCTCCTGAGGTGAATCCTGGGGCAGGAAGTGTAACCGGGCGGGGGGGGACAATAGATCAGAGAGTGCCAACAGGAATCAGAAGTGTTGAACATTTGGAGTTTGGAGGTGCAGAACGTGACAATCTGCTCAGAGCACTACAGGCTTACCGACCAACAAAAATGACTTGGGTTGAGTTATTAAAGTTTCACACAGGACCAGCGTCCTGACTTCAAAAACACAAAACATGACAGATGTCCAAAAACAATGAAAAGAGTAAGGTTCGGGTGTCCACAGACTTTTGGCCATGTATTGCAATTAAAGATTCAATTAAACTTTGTCGTCACAGTTTAACGAGCCATTCAACAGGACATGTTAACTGAAAACTGTAATTTACTGATGATACTGATACCGAGAGCTTGTCCTCAGGTTGAAGGACGGATGGCAAATCTGTTCAAACATAAGCAGCTGGTTGATTACACTGTAAAAAACACACATTAAAAACATCTTTAGTAACTGCTGAACAGAATCAGCCTTTCAGAACCAGAACAACAGGCGGGGGACGTTACCGAGACTGCGTCCAGGTTTTAGACAGTCTGTGGGACGTCACAGAGACTACGTCCAGGTTTTAGACAGTCTTAATGTCTTTTTAATGAGACTGTCATTAATCAAATCACTGAATCAGAATTGGACCTGGACCGGATTTCAACTCCAGGAGCTGAATGTGAAGTAGACCGTGGCTGCATTCCAGTTCTGGAGGGATGTCAAGTCAAATTTTATTCATGGAGCCAAAACAATCAAAAGACCTGAGGGGACGTTTACAGTCCACACAGTCTGCCTGTCCTCAGAGACTCTGACAAAGGACTGAAGAAAAGCTGAAGAAAAAGGATGACGACGTGTCGGCTGAACAAACAACTCAAACACATGAACTGATGACAAACGCTCTGATCTGTGATCCACGAGGACATCCATCACTTCCACGTGTCCTCCTGTCACTATGACGACTGATGTCTGCTGTGAAATCAGTAAAATTTCCTGATTTCACGTCAGCGTCCTCTTCACTCTCCTCTGCCATTATGTCCATAGAAGCTGCTGACTGCTGGGCCTGAACACCTCCTTTAACTCTCCGCGGTGCTGTGAGCTCACAGCCCGGGGCAGCAGCACTGAAGGTGGACTGTTCACTGGAGATGTGCCACTTCACCTCCTCGGCACTGCCGAGGTGCCTTTGAGCGAGGCACCAACACCGTAACGGCTCCCAGGGTGCTGCTCTGCCCATCACTCCACCATCTCCACACATTTGCATGTCTATGACCCATTTATTTGTGTGTGTGGGTGGGTGGTTGTACTTCAGGTAAAATGTAAATACTTGAGTGAAAAAATTATTTTCCCTCAAGATCAATGAAATATCTACTCTATTCTTTCACATTGAACATCAGCAGCTAACAGACTGAGCTAACATGAGCTAACAGCAGCTAACAAACTGAGCTAACATGAGCTAGCAGCAGCTAACAAACTGAGCTAACATGAACTAACAGCAGCTAACAAACTGAGCTAACATGAGCTAGCAGCAGCTAACAGACTGAGCTAACATGAGCTAACAGCAGCTAACAAACTGAGCTAACATGAGCTAACAGCAGCTAACAAACTGAGCTAACATGAACTAACAGCAGCTACAGCTGTCAGCAGTTTACTTCACTGTCCATCATAAACTCTGTAAATCAGAGAGTTGAGGCATGGGCATGATTTATAATCTGATATTTCAAAATAAAATGCTTGTGTTGTGCTCATTCTGATGAGCTGCAGTCAGAACCGGATCAGATCCCGGTTCTGGAGTTCTTGGTGACGTGTTTCATTCATTCACGGAGGATCTGTTCGTTCTTCAGTGTGCTCGTGCTCACTGTGAGAACCACACTGATGGTTACAAGAACGCGCGTGGGTGGAGTGTGCGTGTGTGGTTGCGTGACTGTGCGTGTGACAGCGGGTTGGTGGATGGTGGAGAGAGAGAGGAGGGGGTCTCCTCCTGTTCTTGTTATTCGGACACTTTGAGCGCAGACACACCGAACACAGAACCACACTGCTCTGGTTCTTCTTCAGCCCAGGCGCCGTGGAGTGGACCCGGACCCGGACCAGAACCGAAGCCCGGGATGAGGAGCGTGTACGCGGAGTTCGTCCTCACACCTTGGAAACTATTCCCGCCTGATCCGCAGGTGTGAGCTGATCGATGACTCCGGAGCCGAACCTGGGTTCGGTTCTTCACACATCCGAACACGGATTACCTGGACAGGAGTTAACGGAGCTTGTTTTCGGCGTGTGTGCGCGCGCGCGTGTGTGCGTGTTTCTGGGGATGGATGCTCGGAGAGCAACAAGCGCCCGTGGCTGCATGCAGCGGCGGCGGCTCTGTGCACTCCTCACACGGACACCGCGCTGCTGAATGCGGGTCTGAGGCGGGTTTCTGTGTCGGTGTGCGGGTTCTGATCAGCTCTCGTTTGGATCTTTGGATGGGAATGAACTGTGGGGTTCGGTAAAGTGTCCTAAATAAAGTGCCCCGCACCTCCGCGGCGGTTCGGCGTGTTTTTTCATTGCGGTGTGCTGTGATTGAACTCTGCGTGGTGGAGGGACGCGGATCACAACCATGGCCACGCACACGCACTCCGAGCATCTCCCGCAACTGAAGGCGGGTTTCACGTTCCGGGTGTTGTGGATGCTTCACGCCTTCCTGGACCTCGCGGGCTCTCAGGAGGTTTACGCGCCGCACTCGATCCGGGTGGAAGGCGACGTGACGCTGGGGGGGCTTTTCCCTGTGCACGCCAGGGGGGTCCCCGGGATGCCGTGCGGGGACATCAAGAAGGAGAACGGCATCCACCGGCTGGAGGCGATGATGTACGCCCTGGATCAGATCAACGGAGACGAGGAGCTGCTGCCCAACGTCACTCTGGGCGCCCGGATCTTGGACACCTGCTCCCGGGACACGTACGCGCTGGAGCAGTCGCTGACTTTCGTCCAGGCGCTCATCCAGAAGGACACGTCCGACGTGAGGTGCACCAACGGGGAGCCGCCGGTGTTCGTCAAACCGGAGAAAGTTGTCGGGGTGATCGGAGCTTCGGCCAGCTCCGTGTCCATCATGGTGGCCAACATCCTGCGACTGTTCCAGGTAGGACAGTCCACCAGCACCACCAACACCAACACCAACACCACCAACACCACCACCACCAACACCACCACACCACCAACACCAACACCACCAACACCAACACCACCAGCACCACCAACACCACCAACACCAACACCACCAACACCACCAGCACCACCAACACCACCAGCACCACCAACACCACCAACGCCAACACCAACACCACCAACACCACCACACCACCAACACCAACACCACCAGCACCACCAACACCACCAACACCAACACCAACACCACCAGCACCAACACCAACACCACCACACCACCAACACCAACACCACCACACCACCAACACCACCAACACCAACACCACCAACACCACCAACACCACCACACCACCAACACCAACACCACCAACACCACCACACCACCAACACCACCAACACCAACACCAACACCACCACACCACCAACACCACCAACACCACCACACCACCAACACCAACACCAACAACACCACCACACCACCAACACCACCACACCACCAACACCACCACACCACCAACACCACCAACACCAACACCACCAACACCACCAACACCACCAGCACCACCAACACCACCACACTTTTTCACTTTGCAATTTTCTAATATTACATTAAAGGATGTTAATACTGTTGATTTTCACATGTCAGGTTAGTGTTTTATTCCATATTTCATAATGTTTGTAGATTCTACAATGAAACAATGACAAAACATGACGGTAAATAAGGTATATAAGTCAAATATGACTTCTGTATAAATTCCCTTAAAATGTATGTTATGTTGCATGTATAATGTAAATAACATTAGCTAACAGCAGCTAACAATCAGAGCTAACATAAAAGGTTTTGAAATACTTTACTGAGATGATTTGACAGTTTTTCACTGTAAAATCTACAGACATTTTTTTACAGTGTGGAAAACCCTCGATGCTGGGTCAGGCTGGCACAGCAGGCGTGGTGGTGGTGGTACTGCACAATAACTGTGTGTGTGCGTGTGTGTTCTTGTTGTACTGTCATTGTTGTTAAATATCATAAAAAGCTTTTTTCAGGTAATTAACAACGTGTATGTTCACTTCACGACACGATTCACTCGGTCCAATTGGATCAAAGAATCTTTATTATTTAATGTGCAGCAGCAGGATAACAAACATAAACAACGCAGATAGTACGAACGATTTAACAAAAACCAGCGAAGATACACTAAATACATGCAACATAACATTTCTACACTTCACATTTCATTATTAAAAAGGCCGAACAGCTGGAACAAAGGAGTTTCTGTATCTGTTAGTTTTACATTTAGGTAACAACATAAAGCCGCTGTTCAGGGACTGAGCTGGGTCGACTGACTGTGACTGACTGCTATTTAACTCAGTGAGAGGGCTGTTTAACTTTGCACTGTAATCTGTTTTATTTTTAAAAGTGAGGGACCAGCTCTCAAGGTAAGAACAGACTCAATAAAACATTTTTGTTGACGTACTTTATATTAAAAGAACATACGCTGACACAGCGTCAACGTTTGGCTCGAAGGTCAGTTTATCATCGATGATAATACCGAGGTTTTTGTATTGTTCCACAATGTCCACAGCTTGACCATCTATGATGTTAGAAGAGAGGACGTCATCTTTAGTTTTAGCCACATTAATGTTAATAAAAGAGAACTTACACCACTCTGTGGTAAAATAATTTAAAATAGTGCCGTGTTCAGGGTCGTCACTCGTCAGCAGTGACTTTATTACAGAGTTGTCTGTAAACTTAATGATATAATGCACATGTTCGTATATAAAATGAGTGAAATAGAGGAGAGGATGCAGACGTGACAAGAGTGACCCTTCAGTATGGAAGACTGGATTCAAAGTATCAAAGTTTAAGTTGAATTTATTATTCTTGTACAAGAAGGAGCGTTTAACAGTGCAACACACAAAAGGGGTTACAGAGAAAAGGCTCCACGCAGAGTCTTGGCAGTTAGTTCTTATACATTCTCTAATGGGCCGTCTCAGACACCTCCCCATTGATACAGGTAACGTCATAACGTCTTTTTTAGTTTTCTGATCAGTAACCAACAGGATGTTCCTTTGTCCAAATAATACCTCCCTAACCTGTCTCCGACTCCTGAACCATTGTGAATTACCTCAACTTAATTTATAGTTGAACTTAATCTGTCCCTGCCAGCCTCAGCAAAACAAAGAGGAAAAGGGAAATTCATATGAGACATACGAAAAGCAGGATACACACATTGTATAAATTAAAAACATCTGGAACCCAGTATATTCCTAATTTTTATAACATGCCTTTCACTCTCTCCAACAGGAGAATCAGTGTTAAGATTGCTCTTTAAAATATCTGCTAAAATATAGAAGAATGGATGCAATTAAAAGCTGAAGAGAAGTCAATTGTACAGCATCCATTACAAAATAACATCGACTGTTTTTCCTCTAAAAACCACATAAATCTCATAAATATGATGTAAACATGATGTAAATGTCATCAGTCTGATGTATGAATGGATGCAGAGATGGAAGTGAGAGCAGTTCTAATAAAAGTACTTGAGTCGTAGTGATTTTAGGTCACAGTATTAATCAGCGAGATGCATTCACACCTCCTCCACCTCCTCCACCTTTCGTTTCTTCTTCTTCACCTCCTGAAGGTGACAACGAGCAGACGTCGTACCTGCTTGTTAAATCAGCTGTCGTGAATGACTAACGAATATTTTTAGTATGTTTAAAAAAAAACTCTGACTTTTTTGTTGTTTTTTTTTCTATTTGAGGTGGAAACATGAAATATTCTGTGGACACACGTAACGACTTGAAAACTCATGATTTCACATTTATCACGTCTTAATTGGAAAATAGAGTTCAAAGCACATCATTGAAGTTGTTACCAGACGTTTGATAAAACTGCTTCATAGTTTTTAAGATTTCTGTCTCATATAAACTCAAACATTATTTTTATCACCTTTCGTTTTAGAAGATATTATATATATATATAT
>JAATJX010004706.1:0-10382 GCA_028641955.1 Protonibea diacanthus | reverse complement strand
AACCTTCTCATCTCTGACATCATTCAGCTCTGCTGCTTGACCGCTTGCCAAGCAACATCTGAGAGTTTGAATTTTAAAATTGTAATCATCATTTACAGATTCAGTCTGGGAGCCAGTGTTGGCTTCATGGTGTGTGTCGCCCTGGAAAGGTAACTATCTGTCTATCCAGTATGTGTGTAGCTTCTGTGTCTGATCATTATATTACTTTATAATTCTGAAGCTCCTCAAAGACTATGTGTACATCTTGTATTACAGGTATTTGGTCGTTGCCTGGCCACTGTGGTACCGCTTCAGACGAAACATCAAGACCTCTGTGGTGGTCTGTGTCGTGGTCTGGGTCATTCCTCTTGTCTGTCTCCTCACTTCACATTTCTGGTACAATTACAGGGTCAGTGTAACTATGTATGGTATCATCTTCCTCCTTCCCTTCCCACTGATCATATTCTTCCTGGGTGGGACCCTCAAAGCTCTGTCTGCCTGCACTGTCCCCTCTGATGAAAAACGAAGAATTGTGGGAGTTTTGGTTCTGGTGCTGCTGATTTACACACTGCTGTTCATGCCCAACATCATCTGGTACCTGACAGAGGAAAAAAACAAAAATGATAACTTTGGTTTACTGTCTTACACGTTTCTCAGTTTGAGTCCTCTTGCAGACTTATTTCTGTATGTGTTCATGAGGAAAGGGATCATAGACAAGCTTTTGGCCTCTGTGTGTTGTTGCAGAATGGACAGCAATGATATCAGCAGATCATCAGGAAATGATGACAACATTCACACAGTCAGCTCTGTGTAGGCAGAGAAAGAGGGAGAGAGAGAAAGGAGAGAAAACAGAAGGAGAAATGTAGGCAAATAGAAAGAATAGAGACAAGACAGATACTGTCATCTACTGATACGATTTCCAATCAGACACCTAACTGCAGATAAAAGGAAGCATTGCTTTGACTCTGCTGTGGGAGAACTGGTTGCTGGGAAATGTTTTGGTCAACTTGTTCTGGTTCACTGTGAAGGCTTCAACAAATGGAAATAAAATATGTTTCTTATTATTTTGTCAGCTGTAAGTTGATGTCTATCATTATTATCTTCATTTTTTGATGAACTGAGCTCATTATAGCCACCAAAATCTTTATTGTGACTGTTGTTTGTTTCTTTAACAGGGAGAGCATCTTAACAAGTCTTTAGGACTTTTTTCTTCTTTGGTCTCTTTAAATTTCATTTCTTGTTCAGTTTTTCTCAGTTCTATCTAACGTACATCTATCCAAAACTGTTTTTGTTTGTGCTACATATTATTTGTTCATCTTTATTAAATATTTTTGCTGTTTTAGTGGTTGGCATGTTAGTTTTCAGGATGTGACTCAGAGCATGTATTTTAACAGTTCTTGTGTGTTTTCAATAAACACTTTCTACTGATCTTGGTCTTTGGCTGTTGTTGCACTTTGGCTCCTCTAAAACGTTCAACCTAACAACATGAACATAAAACTAAAAGTCACACTTTGTAAAGTAGAAAACTTCAGAAGACACAGTGTACAAAATGACTTCATCAAACATGAAATAGAATATAAATAACCTGATTCAGTATTGAGGAACTTCTTGAGAGTTTTGATGCTTATTGACGTGCAGCTTCCTGCACAGAAACATTTGGTTCATCAGCAACAATCTCTCACGATCTGTCAGAGGACGCTGGGTTGTGCAATTAAACTTTAATGTTTCTTTTAAAGCTTGATGATCTTTTAACCAGCTACAACTGAAGTCAATCTTTTCACTTTTTCTCTTTTTTGATTCAAAGTTAATAAACAAACATTTTTCAAGGTGATGATTAAAAACAGAATCATTGAAAGTCTGTTGAACTTGTTGTGTTGAATAGATTTCTTTTTAAAGTATCAGTTCAGCCTCATTGTAATAGATATCTACACATATTTGAACTTATTTTTTACTGTGTAGTTGCTTCTTTAATTCTGCGACACACAGAAAACCTCTGCCACTGTTTGCCTGACGCGTACAAACTGTGTCCTCAGAGACAGATCACATCTCAGATGTATCGTGCAAGTACTAGTTACACTCTTTCTATGACGAGTAAGTCTTCACATTTTGGGAAATTCCAAGAAATTAACATGCTTTATACTACTATTAGTTGAGTCTAGTAATAGAAAGGTTTGTCATTCATGCAGAAGTTGGGCTGCAGGCTCTCGAAAGTGCAGTCAGACGTGTCCATGGCACAGCGGCCACAGTGGCAGCTCAAAGCCACAGGGTATGTGACGGTCGGGTCCACACCGGGCGGGCAGTCAGGAAGCTCAAATGTCTCGTAGTGTAAGTCCTGTACACACATGCTGATAAACGATGCTGAATGGTATCTTAATGACAGGGTCCTGTCGGGAGGGGAGCAGAAATAACACAGTGAATACATTACTGATGGATAAAGTCACAGTGCTATTAACCTACACATCATATGTTACTGCTATTGTGCATGCTGCCTCACTGGAACATCCACTCGATCATCCATCCATTTTCTTCCGCTGATTCAAGGTCAGCTCACGGGATCAGCAGGTTTAGCAGGGCCTTCCAGATGTCCCTCATCCCAGTTACATATTCCAGCTCCTCCTGGGGGCTCCCAGTGTTCCCAGTCTAGATGGACTATATCACAGGTCACTAAAAGGCGGACCGCAGTCTAGGCCCGGACCCATTCTCTGTCCTGTTTGCACCCAGAGCTTGAAACGACACATCATTGAGTTCTATTCAATTTTGGTGGAGATTACATTTTGACGGTGAGGGACATCCTGCCTGTCTCTGATTGGCCGGTACTCTTTGCCTTTGTGGGTTTGAGTTGGTTGGGTTTAGGCATGAGGAGGACTGAGATTGGCCGAGGTGGCAAGAATGTCAGCCAATCACAGGCAAGAAACTGAAAGAGAGTACTGAAAATAAATATGGCTGACATGACGTTGAATTAAAGCTTTGTTTGTTTGATTTGAGTCGTTGACTTCACACAGGGCAGATGTTGATACAATGTCAATGCTGCTTCAATATTATAATGCAACTTAAACATGATGATGCTGCGGAACCTGAACATGAGCGTTTTTCTCCATCCGGACCTCCTGAACTCAGAACTGACTAGCACTGGACTAGAAAATCGTGAGCTTTGCCTTCGGGCTCATCTCTCACTTCCCCACAGCAGTCCAGCGGAGTGTCTGCGGTACTGTCCATCAAGTCAGTGCAGCATCGATGTGATTTAAAATCTGTCACAGCCCCTTGACATTTACAGTAACTGCTGCCTGGAGAAAAACGCTTTGGGGTTAACCTGATTTATTCAAGAGTCACAGATAGGCCACTCTGATCTTGTTGGCCTGTTAGCTCGTGGATTTCTGGCTGCCTGCAGACTTTGAACAAACTTTAACCGTCATACAAAATAAAGAATAGACACTTTTAGTGCCTGTACAATATACATACGAGTTGGTAGATTTGTCTTTTGTCTGACATAAGCCTCACTAATAGCTTACAGATACAACAAACAGCTCTGCATTTTCCTCAATGGTGGCTTCTACAGAGAGGAAACAATCTGTTTCCCCAGAGCCTCACAAATACACATTACTCCAAACTAATCAGCCGTTTCACTTACTAATATCCCCACCGGAGGAACAGCTCCTAAACTGATTCATGGAATTAATGGGATGCTGCTGTTTTAACCTGGTGATGTCTTTACAAAAAAGGGGAAGAGATGGAAATAGATGGAAATCGGTCAAGGAGAAAGAGGACCAGAGATTTATCACCAACAATTACACTGATTTATTTTCAATTAGCGCCTCGTACCTGTGCTGGGAACAATCGGAGTGAAATTTGCATACATGGAGATACATTAACATACAAAAAAAAAAAAACAAGAAACAAGAAAACATGCTTTAACTTCCTGTCCAGTGTGACAGTCTAGCTAGATTAAAATTTAGATGAGAGGCTGAGCTATAACTGAAGCCTAAATATATAAAGCTGCCTTACTTTTGGCAGTAAAGCCGCTCTCTTTCCTCCTCTCCAAAGAGAAGCAGCACATCAGCACGATAACGCCGACAGGATCCGACACTTACAGTGCCAAGAATTCATACTAGAGGGAAGGTTAAGAAGTATTTATGGTGGAAAGATCAGCAGCTTAACTTCAGCTGAGGTGGACAGGAATAACCCAGAGAAAATATCAGATCTTTGTAATATAAGTTTGGGGCGATTAATGTATATAGAAATGTATATCTACACTTGAATACTTACATTAGTACACTTCTATGTACCTCCTCGTGCAGTGTCTCAATTCGAGTACAGCTGTTATGCACTGTTACCACTTCATCTTTGCCAATTTGCAACCATAGGAAGCACTGATGTTAACATTTGAGTGCCAAAGTATGAACATACACTATATGGACAAAAGTATTCAGACGTCTGATCATTATACCAACGGTGACATTGCATTCAGATACTCTGCTCCAGCAGCTTCCTTGGCAGCTATTTTCACATTGTTGGCGCTCCCTCCCCTTCCACAATGGCGACCACCGAGGGGCGAGAAATCTAACTAAATCTCTCTCAAGCCAAAACCCCACATGGGACGTCTCAGTCAGGTCGTGGCCATGACGCTGTTTTGATTGTTGTTGATTCTCCATGTGACTTCAAACCTCACCAGGAGTGTTCCAGAAAAGTTTTGCCCACTTTAACTTGCTCAAATATGATATTTTTTCCTGGTTAATGTGCTTCTAAATATGCTATGTACAGTAGTTGTTTCTCTTTTGGCTGTTTCTGCGATTGGAAGTTTGCACGGGGTGTTTTATTTTGAAATTTGACTGGATTCTCTACGCCGTTTCTGTGTCTGACTTCCTGTCAGCTCAAGCTGCTCTGTGCAGACTGACGCAGGCTGCTTGCAGCGTCCATCAAAAGTAGAACAGCCGCGTACTCTCACTTCTGAACCAGACCACGGTAACACTGACTAGACCTGCTGGGATAAGCTCTGATGGCTACGCCGTCGTGTCGTGTCCGTGCCCAGTGGAATTTGGGGGACAGTCTCTCTCACGTAAAGCAGGAAGGGGGCTAATTTGGCGATTTCACATTCACAGCATGCATGCTCATATTTGCACAACTTCAGTTTCTTGTATTAGTTTTCATCTTTTTGTTAGTTTACTACGCCTACTTTTGCCCCTGAATAGCTCCACTGGCCAGATATGTGTTTGATAGTTCCCCGTCTCAGCCTCTGTCACTAAAGTTTATACTAATTTTATCCCGATGGAGATGTTTCAACTCAAACCTCAATAAAGTGGTTAATCAGCCAACAACAGACGAACAGAGAGCTACGCTGAGCTTAAAAATAAAAATAAAAAATCAATTTAACATTTTCACACTTGCTGCGATACCTAAACAATCAGATGAGGCACAGCAGATGGAGATTAGTCTTCTAGCTAACTTTATAAAGTCCTGGGTGGCACCAACAAACCTGCAGTATGTTTCCAGGCTCCAACTAAACTGATGTTGTGAGTTAAAGCATTCATCATTTCATGGTTCTTTCATCTGACATAGCTGCATCCAAATGTGCAGGTAAATCTCAAGTCTACACACACACACACACACACACACACACACACACACACACACACACACACAAACTAGATAGACAGAGCGACAGATATGCATCTGCTTAAAGTTAATTTTACTGTTTAGTGAAGTTTGCCATGTTAATTAAAAGGCAATTAAAAAGGGGGATCAGAGTAAATCAGCCGTGTAACACATCCAGGGGGACTCCGGCATTTATATTAGTTTCCCTTCGCTGACGAGCTCGCTTCATACATCCATTTGAAGAGCTCAGCGTGAGAGAGAGGGGAGACGAGGACATTAAAGCAGGGGTGGAAAAAAAGTGTGCTTAGCTGTTGTTTCAGATGGTAAGATACAAGATATCCTGTAATCTTTGAGGGAGAAACTCTCTCTCTCTCTCTCTCACACACACACACACACACACACACACCATCAGTTCACACCAGCACAAAAACATCAAAACAAAGAGCTGTCCAAAGTGTGTGTGCATGTACCCACATATGAGTCATCCGTTTGTATATGTGTGTGTGTGTGAGAGAACAGTGTGAGGATCTAAGCTTGTATCCGTCAGGGATTCATATTGTGTTTGATCCTTGCTCTCTCAGAGGGGAGCGAGGCGTGTGCAGAGGATAAAAACATGCGAGGAACGATGCCCGCTTTTTGATGGTCGACCTCAGCTGCCAAAGCGATTGATCAAATCTAAAGTATCAGCTCAGAGTCGGATCTGAACCCCAAAACGCTATCTCAAAGAGCAGCCTTGAGACCGTCCTTTCGAGTACGTCTTGTTGTGAAACTCATCCATGTTAAAAACAGCTAATTGGCTCTCACTGAAACTTTTTGTAGAAGCTATCAAACACATCAGCCGTGACTCTTCAGCCATATTTCCTCTGGGTTTTTAAAAACTCTAATTTAGTGTTGTCAAAGTAATTGCCGTTGTCGCAGATTGGAGATAACTACGCTCATTTTTCTGCTCATACCTGCTTCAAACTTTCACTAATTACAGCATCCGGTGTGAGCGGCGCCCCGCTCAAAAACACTTGGCTACTTCACGTCAAGCTGCTCAGATTCATTTGCAGTCAGAGCAGCAAAGCGACACAATCTCTGCTCCTGCAGCTGGCGCGGACTTGCTCGGGAAAATGGGAAGCGCTGATTCGATCCTCTCACTAATTGTGACTGTGGGTTTTAAATATTTTGCGAGACGCTGACAGAGATTGCCAAAACAAAAGCGTGGCCTCTGTGGTGCCATATGCTTTGTGGCCGTCCTGTCCCAGCCTCTGAGGTTGTCTAATTGGGGACATGTGCTTCTTTTCAGCACCGCTTCACACACATTCACTTCACACATTCGTACTCGGAGGATCAAGTGTAACAACAGTTCAAGATCTTTGTTGTGGCTTTTTGCGGGGTCATGTAGTTGCTACAGTTGGATGTGGTTAATTTATGGCAACAAAGAAAGAAGCTCCATCTTTCTTTTCTTAGCTTCCTCTGTCAACATCTTTCTTATTGCCATTATGTCCGCAGAGCCCTGTTACAATGCTCATCCAGCTCCGGTTCTGGCACGACACCAGCTCAGCTTCTATCTTTCAGCCTTTTATTTCAGATCTCTCATCAACCACTAAAAGTCAATCCCAGATTTACTCTTGTCTAGTCGCTCCTTGCTCTCTCCTCATCTCAAAGAGGTGAAAACAGAAGGGGTGTATTTCGTTCTCTCTTTACCATTTATTTATTTATAGGCAGTGAGACAGGTGAGTTATTCCTTCCTAGAATGCTTCAGACTTGACATGTGGTTCTTGATATAGCCATCGTATGCTTAGATAGCAGAAGCGGTGTGTAACACAGAAACAGGAGAGAGGAACAAAGTTTGGCATGCTGGCTGCTGAGGCTGACAAATCAAGAGTCAGGTCGTGACACTTCTGTTTGCACCGAGTCAATGGATGGAAGATTACCCATGAGACTCTGGGACCGGGCCACGGCATGCAGACAGTGTCTGTGGATTTGACAAAGTGGGAAGCTCTCAGTCGGCTGCCCGCGGGGAGCAGGACGCCGCGACGGGCTGAATGCTGAGTGAGTTTCAGAGACTCAGTCACACCTCGACACTTCAAACACTGACGGCTGAACAGCTGCTCGTGTGTTAGTATCACATCACACCGATGACTGCATGCAGCGCGCTGATTCAGTGCATTATTCCACCTACACAAAGCAAAACCATAGAGCTGACTGTGGCAGATTCAAAGGCTTTGTGCAAGTGATGTATGGGTGAACATTTAAGGTTTCTTTATGTTTGTTCTTATCTAATTCTCCTCTTTAACCTTCAATCCTCCAGCTGCTGCCTGCACACAATCAGCATGTATAAAGAGGCATTACGGCTCGTTTTCATCACCACCGCATCATAACAAACGTGAAGCCAAATCAGCATGTGCAATGTGTTACGCTCAGTTTATCTTCAGTCACCTTCAGTCATCAAGAGGAGTACCTGCAAAGATATTAACCTCAAAGAGAAGAGAGCTTAGCATTAAGACTGGAGACCGGAAAACAAAACCAGAGCGACTCTTTTCATATTATAAAGAAAACCAATCAGCTCTTTTAAAGCTCGTTAATTAACATTATATTATGTTTGTTTAATATGTACACAAACAAATGATAATTGGTGCTGAGCACATACAGTCCAGTGTGTAGGATTTAGTGGTGTCTACTGTTGAGGTTGTAAATTGCAGCCAACTCAACCAGCAAAACCAGAACTTCACTGATGAGTCAACGGGGAAATTATTTTCACACAAGTTTCACATAAACCATCGAAAATACCGATACCAATAATACCGCACGACCGCTTCTAGACATGCAAAGTAGAGGGAGTAGTTAGAGGGCACTCAGGGCACCACAGCTCCACACTGTGGTCGGTGACTCCCAAACTGAAGCCCTACAGACGGAGCTAGATATAAAAAGGCGCTTACTTCAAATGATTCTCATTTATATGAATATATCCCCATGAATCTTAAAATGTACTGAGGGGATGAAAGGCACCAAAGGGGAGCGCCCAACTGTCTAAATTTGTTGGATCTGCATCAACACACACAATGATGATGATGTACAGCATAGTTAAGTAAACGCAGAAGCTTGTGGTTTCAACTGGTTTCATGACCCGTCAGCCGAACCTTCAACAAATATAATTAAAATCTGTCCACACTTTTGAGGCATCCTGCTAACCAACAGACAGAAAAAACAGAAACCACTGAGGCTGAAAACAAAAAACCTCGTTCGCAGTGTGAAACTGAGAAAATCCCTTTGCGGGATTTCCCCTTTTTCTTTTGCCTGAAATCTGAAATTTTTGCTTCATGAATAAATAGAAATTTTTGCTCCTACATCCAAACACTGATAAACACACTCATGTCTGACGGTGCCTTTTCTGTCCGAAGGTAATGAAATGACTAATGAAACTGAATGAAATGATTCAGATCTTGCAGCTGTAGATGACATCTCTCGGCCGAGAGTGAATTCATTCCCTCCAATTAAGACATTTGTGTGATTTCAGTCATTGTAAGATGAAGATAATGTCCGAGATGTGTCCATATGACATCAGAAATATGAAGTATGAAGGAAATTCATACACTGGATTGCACACGTGCACAACTGTCGCCATGCAAAGACAATGCACCTCCCCAATGAAATGGAACAATTCTCCTGAACCAGCGAAAAATCTTTGCTGAGAGCATTTTTTTTTCCTGCATCGTATCTCTGAGTCTCATTTTAAAATGAATCCCTGATAAAAACCCAGCAGCCCTCAGCGTCTGATCTGCAGCACTTTTATGTTCATATCAAGCTGTCTTCATGTTCTGGAAGCCCTGTGGAGTTCTGAGCCTTGGAGTAAAGGAAGAAAATCATGATGGGGGTTTTGAAGAAACACATTGTGTGTGTTCTGATGACAAACCTTATTTTAAAGCTGCATACACACACACACACACACACACACACACACAGCTGAACATTATCATTTATTTGAAGTTGTTTCTATCCACCTGACAAAGGTTTGCTGTGGTCCACCAGCTGTGTTACATCCCAGAGAGGTCAACGGGTAAGGGACATGCTCGATGTCCTCAGGTTGTTATTTATTATAAGTAGTAAAATAAACCATGTATACAAATTAAAAGATACAAAAAAGTTACAATTGAGACACAGTACAGTTGTCATGAACGGGGAAATTAGCTATAGAGACCAAAACTGTTTTTTGTACCAGGCTGTAAACATGTTTATTTCTGCTGTGAAGTTTTAACATGGGGACTTATGGAGACTGACTCACTTCTGGAGCCAGCCTCAAGTGGACGTTTGATGAACTGCAGTTTTTGGTACTTCCATGCTGACCACTTCATAGCCACTGCTGAGCAACGCTTTTCAGTTAACAATTTATCAAGTCACAAACTAAACCAATCGATGTGAACACTGCCTGTACTCAGTTGGTGACTTTGATGGATCAGAGCAGGACACCTGATTGGAGGTGTTGGGTTCGTCAGAGCTCCCAGATAAAACCTCTGTACAGCTGTGGATTTTCATGATTGCGTACTCATAGGTTATGAATAACCCTGAGTGTAGTCAACAGTGTTGGTAATAGCGTGACAGCCCATCCTGTGCAGCTCATCTCTGTATCTATATTAAGAAGGTCAAGGATGAGAACCAGAATGTGCTGACAGCTAACAAAGTACACCAATTTGTGATTATATACACGTTAGTACAGAGAAGCACTAGGGGAAGACATTAGTGCTGAGTGTGTGCAGATGTGTTTACCACAAAGCAAAAAAAGAAACCCATTAGATAAAGAGGAGGAGGAGGAGGAGGAGGAGGAGGAGGAG
>JAATJX010004705.1:0-10759 GCA_028641955.1 Protonibea diacanthus | reverse complement strand
TACAAATATGACATAGTGAACACATCATTAGGGGTATGCATGCCTGTATGTACAATAGCTCAAGTACAGGTAATTACAGTGTGTTGGGGGACTGATGTTTTGTTTAGCACTCATGCAGCACTACATAAGAGGGGTAAGGCAGCAGTTAGAGACAGCTCAGATAAGTACAGAACCCAGTACAATCTATATAATGACCGACTGAGGGTTATTTCAGGGGCAGTACCAACAGGGTTTCTTGGGGATTATGGCCTGGGGAGAAATGTGTGGGTGGGTCGTTGAGGGGAACTCATGATTATTCCATCAGTCTAAGATGGCAGAGAACCCCCCCCGACCAAACTCTGGCAGATGTGATCACGCACTCCGTGGTCACCCTGATAGCAGCATCTGGTGGAGACCGACAGCGGAGGACCGTCACTCGGATGGTGAGGAACTAGAGGGACTCATCAGCTACTCTCCAACCTCTCCTGATCTGCCTACACCCAAAGACCAGCTGGTACAGACCTTCTACTCTCCCATATCACCATCCCCACCTCCAGCAGTGGGACCACCTTCACAACTCCTGCAACTCCTGCTAAAGACGGAGTCCACAGAAACAGCACCACCTGTGAGAATGGATGATGAAGTGCCAAGTCCATCATTCGCTGCTGGACTAACAGCTACCCCTGTGCCTGCACAAGGGTCTGCACGTCTGTTGTAAAAATTAGGATTATACTGGTGTTTCAGATCCTTTAACTCATATAGTGTGTGAGCATCTTGTTTTTTGCATGTCTCGTCCACTTCCCTTATTTGCTGTGTGTTTTGCTGAGTCCGGCAGGGAGAGATAGCTATAAATTAATAGTACAAGGACAGGAGAGACAGATTAGAGAAGTATCATTTGGATAAGGAATGCCCTGCTCATTACTGAGCAGGAAACCAAAAAAGGACGTTATGATATTATCCGTATCAGTGGGGAGGTGCCAGAGACAGCTCATTAAAAACCAACTGTTAGAGCTCCACAAGGAGCCTTTTCTCTGTAACCCCTTTTGTGTGTTGCACTGTTAAACGCTCCTTCTTGTACAAGAATAATAACTTCAACTTAAACTTTGATACTCTGAATCCAGTCTTCCTTATTGAAGGGTCTTTCTTTAAAATTCTCATGACATGTGGGGCCCCAATATCTGTTCTCCTCTGGAAGCAACGGCACTGGAAAAAACCTGCAGGTGTATTGACTGAAAAACCTCCGCCACAAGGTTCTCCATTCCCCATTTTGGCGTAGGCCAGGACCAGCAGAAAGAGGAGACAGTGACGGGGCCAACCACAAAAAAAAAAAAAAAAGGGTATAGTAATAGCTATTAACAGTGTCTCAGTGAAATAAAAAGACGAAAGTCCGTATGTTTCACTGATCGGACCAGCTGCTCAGGTGAACTCCATATAAACTGGTTGGCTGTTAAGGGCAGAATAAAGGAAGTAAAATAATCTTATAATTTGTGAATAATAATAATAAACTATAAATAAGTAAATACAGGAATAAATAACCCCTCAAAAATGGGGAACAGTCAGAGTCGTAAAATAGAACGATATAGCGGAGATGCCAAACGTATGGAAACATTAAATCCTGATAATGTTAAATACCTTAAGAGATGGCAGGAGTAGGAGAAGTATGACTTTGTAGGCAGATTAGATGTAGGGGAATGTGAAGAGTTAGTGAAAGCCATTAGTGAGAAGGAGAAAAGGAAAGGTAAGTCAAAGAAAGAGGGACTGTTACAGGCCAAGTTGTGGCTGATAGAAGCTAGGGCCAGACAAGCCGGTATTCAGAGAAAGAAAAGAGAAGAAGAAGAGAAAGTTGCAAGACAAGAAAATGTAGATAAACAGGAAGAAGTTCAACAGAGCAGTGGAAAACAAACTAACATATATCCTGTCTTGTTTTCTGCCCGAGACCACCAGTGTGATAACGAGTACGTGCCATATGGGCTCTGTCCGGATCCTCCGCTTTATCCCGCACCTCGGCCTCCTCCTGCAGCACCAACTGCTCCGCTGCCTCCCGTCCACTCACCCCACAACCCCTTCCTGAGGGTTAATGTCACACCACAAAGAGGAGAGATGACTCCACAGATCCCTCAATCTCCTCCAAAGACACAAAGCGGTACAGTATACAGCCACTCCACATATGTAAATGAGACACAGAGTCACAAAGGAATGAATTTAGATGATGATGAATATAACACGACACTCATCGCACCTATGATTGAGCTACCTAACCCTAGGGCAGGCATAAATGTGGATGGAGCAGTGCAGCCACTCACAGTGAGCGTATTTAGAGCATGGACAGACCAGGATGTTAGAGACGCAACAAAAACCATAACTCGTCCTGAAGAGGATGGCAAAGCTTTTACTGAAGAAATTAATCAACTCTTCAAGAGTTTTGGTTTAAATACTGTAGAAGTAGAAAGACCAGTCAGAACAATAATACCAAAACTATGGTGCCAAATAAGGGGAAATTGGGACCCCCTTATTAATCAAGAACCGATTCCATTTGGACATGTAGATTATGCTGCTCGAGTAGACCCACTACTGGGAAGAGTGGTTGCACATTACAGAGGACAGGCAAATTACTCAAGAGTGTCAGAGTGCAAACAGGGACCTGCAGAGCCGGTGCTACTTTTTGTTAAAAGGATAAAAAAGGTGTTCCGTATAAACAGTGGAATACCTGTAAATAATGCTGATAACAGCCCGTACAGCATGCAGTTAAAAAACGCACTCATGATTGGATTCAGACCAGAAATCAGTCAGTTCATAAGGAAACATTTGATTGCTTGGAAAAATGAAGGATTGCAGAGAACCATTGATTATGCAATTCATGCAGAAGAAACAATTGAAGAAAAAAAGAAAAAAGATGCAAATGCATTTTTGTGCTATGATAGTAACACTGGTGAACTTTTCTTCCGAGATAACCATGGGAGGGGGAGAGGACGTGGAGGTGGAGAGAACAGAGGAATGGACAACGATACGTGCTACAATTGTTGAAAATTCGGACATTATGCGAGAGACTGCAAAGCTTCGAGGAGCAGAGGGAGGAGGGGAGGATGGAGAGCGGGAGGAGGCAAAGGAGCGGAGCCCGGGCAGGACAGGAAAGAAAAGGATCATGCCGCATGACTAACTCCAGAAGCAGGTCATGTAGATGCAAACACACACACACACATACAGATAGATGACATCACAGACACAAGCACAGCAACAGATGAGGCAGTTACAAACAGCTGAGATTTTACTATCACAGGAAGGAACTAAGCCATGGATAAAATTAGAGGTGCAAGGGAAAGCAATAACTTTCTTGTCTGACACTGGAGCCTGCAGAACAGTCGTGCGATGTAGCGAAACAGGAACAAATTTTCCTTTGTAGCCAAATAGCAGTTTAAGAGCCACAGGGCATGTAACTATCGAACCTTTAACCAAACCACTAAAAATAAGTGATCCTAAAACAAAGAAAAGCATACTATCCTCAGTAGTGTTATCACAACTGTGTCCCGTTAACCTCTTAGGGAGAGATTTAATGACGAAATTAGGGATAGCAGTAGTACCAGACCAAAATGGTTCTGGTATGAAAGCATGCCGTGTAAATCTAAAAACAGCAGACAGTGATGATGAGGACGAAATAGAAATGTTTGTGCGCGAAGGACTAACATTAAATTACTGGTACAGTTTAGATCTAATTCAAAGAATTAATGAAATTTGTAAAAACCTGCATTCCTTCTGCTGAGATAGAGAAAAATGTTGAAACACACACACCCGAACAGTTATACTGCACTATGTACTTTCGACACAAGCACGGACAAGACAAAGAATATCATGATAAATTCTTTAAAGAGCCCAGCTGTAAGTAACTCTCACTGAATTATACTGGGACAAAAAAGGAAATTGTGCTTGGGGCAGTGAGCCTCCAGAAACCAGAGATGAAACTGTTTAGAGGAGACCTCACACCACACATTTCGTGTTCAAAACCGATCGATTCACAGTGGAAGGATTTGGGTGGGTTTATCTCAAAAATAAAAAGATCAAACTGTGAGTGGAAAGAAGTGGGAGGGAAAGTGCTATTCACACCCAAACTGAATGTGTATTGCACCCATTTAAACTGGGTCACACAAGTAGTCAAGGCAGTTCACCTCAGTGGAGAAACTAGCCTAGATTCTATCACCGATTGATACACTCTAACTGCTGAAGAAGAGTTAGAGCTAACCAATATACCTCAGGAATTATGGTCCAAGGGGTCAGCTGATGTGGGACTCATTAAGGGGGTACAACCAGTTAAAATAACTCCAAAAGGCTTTCACAGGCCGTATCAGAGACAGTATCCACTTAAACCAGAAGCTGAAGAAGGAATAGCACCAATAATACAGGATTTACTGAATGCAGGAGTTATTAGAGAGTGCCCAAATGCAGTGTGCAATAGTCCTTTGTTTCCTGTAAAGAAAGCTGCCCCATCGACAGGATGGAGGATGGTACAGGATTTACAAGCAGTAAACAAAGCAGTAATACCACATGCTCCCCTTGCTCCAGACCCGCACACGCTACTAAATGAACTCGATCCAAAAGCTAAATATTTTACAGTAGTAGATTTGGCTAATGCATTTTTCTCTATACCACTTCACGAGGAAGATCAATTTTGGTTTGCATTTCAGTATAGAGGTAAAAAGTATACATTCACAAGACTCCCACAAGGATATTGTGAAAGCCCGACCATCTTTTCAATGGCAATGTCATCTCACTTAGCACAATTTACTCCCCCGAGAGGAAGCCAGCTATTATTATACGTTGATGATATTTTGCTAGCCTCAGAAAATGAACAGGATTGCAAAACTGACACTGTTGCTCTTTTAAAATACTTAGCAGAACAGGGTCACAAAGTAAGCAAAAGTAAATTGCAACTATGGAAAGAAGTAGTGAAATATCTAGGCTTCAATATCTCTCTTGAAGGTAAACACCTAGATGAAGATCGAAAAGCTGCAATATTACACACACCCAAACCACAGACTAAAAAACAAATGATGTCTTTTCTAGGAATGACTAATTTCTGTAGAGCATGGATCGCAAATTATGCTGAAGTAACACATCCACTTTAAATGCTTATCTATGATCAACCTATGGCAGCTAATGATGTGATCACATGGACTCCAGAGGGAGAACATGCGTTTGTACAAGTAAAACGATTACTAGTGAGTTCAGGAGTTTTAGCACTCCCAGATTATAAGAAACCATTTATACAAATGTGTGATGCTAGAAGTGGATTTATGACCAGTGTGCTAACCCAACCTTTTGGAGGAAAACTTAGACCCATAGCATACTATTCGTCTAAATTAGATCCGATAGCCAGAGCAATGCCACAGTGTCTACAAGCTGTACAGGCCGCAGCCTTAGCAATACAGAGTTCAGCTACAATTGTCTTGTTTCATCCATTGACACTAAAGGTGTCACATGCTGTAGACGCTTTACTGACACAGTCAAAAATAGCCTTCATATCTCCAGCTCGACATCTCAATTGTATGACCATCTTACTCTCTCAGCCTCATCTAACTATTGAAAGATGTACAACTTTGAACCCAGCAACGCTATTACCAAATGAAACAGAGGGCACTAAACATGATTGTGTAGCTGAAACAACAGAAAAAATGTTGCCAAGAGCGGATTTAACTGACGTGGCATTACAAAACCCAGATGTAGTGATGTTTGTAGATGGATCATGTAAAAAGAATCCTGATGGAACAAACAGTAGTGGATATGCAGTGGTAACTATAGACAAAGTGTTAAAATCCAGAGCACTCGCACCCCACTTCTCAGCACAAGCAGAAATGATTGCACTAACTGAAACATGCAAGTTAGGAGTAGGGAAGAGAATAACTGTCTATACTGATAGTGCATATGCTTTTAACACCTTACATGTTTTTGCACAACAGTGGAAAAATAGAGGTATGATTACATCCACAGGTAAATCGATTTTGCATACAAATCTGATTTTAGCCTCATTAAAAGCTGTACAATTGCCACTTCAGATATGTAAGTGTGCAGCCCACACAGGAACTGACTTAGTGTCACAAGGTAATCGCAAAGCAGATGAGGAAGCAAAGATAGCTGCTGCTAGACAATAATACCAGGACATATACACAGCTGAGGAGATCACAGACATTGACCATGACATTTTAAAAGACAT
The DNA here is from genome assembly GCA_028641955.1 of Protonibea diacanthus. Lineage (NCBI taxonomy): Eukaryota > Metazoa > Chordata > Actinopteri > Sciaenidae > Protonibea > Protonibea diacanthus. The sequence continues at coordinate 4,578 of JAATJX010004705.1, read as the reverse complement.
GCAACAGAGCTCACCTGAATCAGAAAAACAATCTTGGTCGAACAGGGGCGACATTATCTGATAATGAGTTATGGAAATGACCAGAGGGCAAATACATACTTCCAAAAAATTATTTCAGTTTGCAGCAGAATTGACACATGGACACCCATGTGTCAACAGGGGGGATGTATGAGCTAATAAATAAAATATATACAGCATATGGATTCCAAAATTACGCAAAAAATTTTTGTGCATCACGTCTTGTATGAAAAACAAAATGTCCAAGGTAGATTAAGACCAAGACCAGGTAAAATGCCTAATGCTCAATACCCATTTCATACAATATGCATGGATTTCATTGAATTAAATAAATGTGAAAACAAAAAGTATTGTCTAGTGATCATAGACTTATATTCAAAATGGATTGAAGTTATTCCAACTACACGAAATGATGCAATAACAGTAGCTAAAGCTCTAGCAACACATATTGCACCAAGATTTGGTTTTCCAGAAATCATATATTGTGATAATGGACCACATTTCAGAAATGATGTAATTGCTAAACTGAGTGACCTTACAGAGTACCTTTGATTAACTCAAAGGGAAATGACACAGAATTGACAGAAACAATTGTAGATTATATGAGCAAAATGTTGAAATGTCTATGTCTACAGTTCTCTCACCCACAGAGCCGGTCCTTGACCAAGAGATCCCTGTGAAGCCAGGAAATTGGATATTTACCAAAACGCTTAAATGGAAGAATTGGAGTTCTCTGAGGTGGGAAGGTCCATTTCAAGTACTACTCGCAACACCCACAGCAGTACGCATAGCTGAGAGAACAACGTGGTTACACCTGACACATTGCAAACGAGCACCGATACCTACAGATAAGTAATAAATAAAACAGCCAAACAGATGAAGGCTATAAACCGGGTGGCAGCAGGATTTGAATCATTCTTTACCTTGTGGGTTACAATAAATAAAAATGTGGATGCTGTTGTATTCCATGTATGAGAGAATTGATGCAAAGATTGATTACTACCACACTAACGAAACAACAATTGTTCTATCAGCCTGTCTCCACGGTTGATCAGTTCGAGACGCATGAGGTGACTTTGGAGGACAGGTTGTGATGAGATACGGGAATGAGGACGAGTATGAAGAATGTGTTCAGCTTGAGCGAGTAGAAGAGTCCACCTACGTGCCAATGAGAGGAGAAGTACCTGCTGAAAATGACGCACTTGTTTTTATGGTCTTTATTCCACAGCACAATGAAGAACCTATAGAAAATCTGAAGGACGTTATGATATTATCCGTATCAGTGGAGAGGTGTCCGAGACAGCTCATTAAAAACTAACTGTTAGAGCTCCACGAGGAGCCTTTTCTCTGTAACCCCTTTTGTGTGTTCCACTGTTAAACGCTCCTTCTTGTACAAGAATAATAAATTCAACTTAAACTTTGATACTCTGAATTCAGTCTTCCTTTTTGAAGGGTCTTTCTTTAAAATTCTCATGACAACGTCCAAACCATCCAGACCCAAAAAATTCTCCATCAACAGCAGACAGCGAGGACCCCGATTCTGATGATGAGTATGAACCAGCAGAGGCACTGTACCAGTTACCACGTCCACAACCATATATGACAGTAGTAAACCCACTGCCACAGCCGCAGCCAGCACCACCATAACCACAACCAGCACAAGCATCATGGGCAAGTCTTCTTCCAGGGCCACAACAAATCACGGGCCCACAGCTGGCAGACATGGATATGGGACAATTTCGCCAATACTTGCTCATGCATCATGATGAATTGGCCCAGAATCCTGCTAGGGCTGCTGGATTACGCATGCTGAGGTTCAGAGCAATGAGAAACCGGAATGCCCACCGCCATAGAAGAGCTCAGGCACGACGCATCAGAGAGCAGGCAGCTGAGAACTCCAGGCTGCGGTATGAGCTCATGACGACGCAGCAGCAACTGGCAGAGGTACAACAACACCGCTCCATGTGAGAGGGGTACCTGCAACGAGAGCTCAACCTAGCACATCAGAGGATGGCTAACAGCTCCCAATTCATGGAGGACTTGTTGCGTCAGCAGCTGGCAAAAGCCCAGCCTCGTCACTACCGCTAGTAACATCATGGACATACTGTGTTCTGTGATGTAAACACTGGATGGTGTGTTATGCTGTGGACTGCTTGATAGTTCTCTCACATAGACAAATCACTGTATGTCATACTACTGAATGCTGAACCACCTCTATGCTAAAATCATGCCCATTCTTTGCTGCACACTAAGGTCATTATAGATAATTTTTGCTCATGTGTACTACTGCATCTCGTAGAAGCAGATGTAGTGGCACGTGTGCTAAATTTCCCGCTACTGGAGAAAAGCTCCGTGTTGTATTAAGATGACATGTTGTTTATTAGCTTCTCTCAATAGCAGCCTTATGGGGGTTGTGACCTTGTGTTACCAGTCACAAAGGGGGGATATGTAGTATAAAATTTGGTGCACACTGCTAGATCTACTGAGTGCATAATATACAATACTCTAAGAAGTTGATTGGTTTTCTCTGATTTAACATGATTTCTAGATGGTTTTCCCTGATTTAATGGGTTTTCACTGATTTAATGAGATTTGCTTTAAGCTTTAAAGAAACATATATAACCCAATATAAACATTGAAGCACTGTGCTAATCATTATGCTAATAGTCATGCTAATGCTAAAACATTTGCTAAAACATTTTAACCATTGTCTAATCACTGAAGCAGAGCCCCTTTTTGAGGTGAAGTATGATTAAAGTAATATGATTCTTGAAAAGCTAAAATGCACATATAATCATATAATCACAAAGAATGCTGTATGCTAGATAGAACGCACCATGTTTTGACAATATAGTAAACATCTGGTTTTACGAATATGAGTGTAAGAGCACAAAAATTAATGTAGTGAGCACTTGATTTCTAGTATGACTTAATGTGAAACATATATGAGTGTAAGAGCACAAAGATTAATGAAGTAGTGAGCACTTGATTACTAGTATGTTTAAATGTGAAACATATAAATATGTAACTTGTAACAGTGTGAAACATATTAAACTTTTTAGAAAATATAATATGGTTCTGTAACGTAATGGTGTAAAGATAGAGTCATTAGAGTGACTGTTAAAAAACCAGTGTAACTTCAAAGCCCCAGTCAGTGGATTCAGTAATTGGGTCTTATCAGATGTTGAGTAGTGATAGGCTGGGCATAGACATAGACAGACAGGGGGACTTTGGAGATAGGCACACAGGTGTAAGAGAAAAGCCCGAGTCAGCAAACTCAGTAATTGGGTCTTATCAGAAGTTGTGTGGTGATAGACTGGACATAGACATAAACAGACAGGGGGACATTGGAAATAGGCATACAGTATATAAGAGAAAGTCAGAGTCAGTGAATTCAGTTCTTCCATGGGGAACTTGGGCTCTTGTTGTCTGTAAAGATAATAAAAGCTGCTGCCAATCCTGATGAATCCTGTGTATTTTTGCCTGCTGAAGTGGATTAACATTATTTGACCAATTATGGACCTGAAAAATTGGAGTTTTAAAGTTGCATCCAGTCTGCGGATCAAGAACCAAGCTGAAGACCATGAGACAACACTAGGTATCTGTCTGTCTGGGTGGGTGTCTGTCTGTCTGTATCTCTGTCTGTCTGGGTGGGTGTCTGTCTATCGGTCGGTCGGTCTGTGTTCTCTGTATTTCTGGGTGTCTGTCTGTCTTGGTTTCTGTCTTTCTGTCTGTCTGTGTCTTTTCCGGGTGTCTTTCTGTATCTCTGTCTGCCTGGCTGTCTGTCTCTGTCTGTCTGGGTGTCTATCTGTTTGTGTGTCTTTCTGTCTGTCTGTGTCTATGTTTGAGTGTGTGTTTACGTCTCTGTGTGACTGTCTGTCTGGGTGTGTGTCTGTGCCTCTGTCTGGGTGTCTGTCTAGGTGTCTGTCTGTCTGTCAGGATGCCTGTCTGTCTGTCTGGGTGGGTGTGTCTCTGTCTGTCTCTGTCTCTGTATGTCTGGTTGTCTAGGTGTCTGTCTGTGTGTGTGTCTGTCTATTCGTCTGTGTCTCTGTCTGTCTAGGTGGGTGTCTGTCTGTGCCTCTGTCTGTTTCTCGGTCTATCTGTCTGTCTGTCTGTTTGTCTATCTATCTGTCTGTCAGCCTGTCTGTCTGTTTGTGTCTTTGTCTATGCCTCTGGGTGCCTGTTTGTCTCAGTGTCTGTCTGTCTGCCTGTGTGTCTGTATCTATGTATTGTGTGTGTCTGTATTCTGAAGAAAACAGCAGCATCTAAAAAGAACTCAAGAAGCACTCCGAGCTCTCCCACCACCACACACATCACAATAGCAGACAGCCAGGTCCACAGCACTGCTCAAAGCTCCCCCATGCCTGACCGTACCAACCAGCACCCAGACCAGCACACCATCAGCCCCCTGAGTGACAGACTGGCTCTGCTAGAGGTGGAGCTGACCGAGCTGAGAGAACAGAATCTCCCCACCAGCACCACACCACATCCTGACCTCCAGGAACAACTCAGCCAATATAAACACCAGATGGAGACCACTACACAAGAGCTGAGGGAACA
>JAATJX010004691.1:0-10827 GCA_028641955.1 Protonibea diacanthus | reverse complement strand
AAATTCTCGCAATACACACCCATTCATTTTTTGGTGTGGTTTTTGGCATTTTTTGGCAAAACCGTTTGCCGAAACTCTAACATTGCCTGCGAGCCCCGACCGAGCCGGTCGTTTTGACACCCGTTTTGTTTATGTGCGACAAAAACTCTGGGATCTTTACTGAGCCAAAAAAAGGGCGGAATAATAATAATAATAATAATAATTAAAGCTGCAAGCAGCATTGGACGGGCCCTCGCACTCCGCGCCCGTCGGGGAGGGTGGTGCGTTGGGGGGGCACCAGGTGGAACACGCGCGAGCCTTCGAAGACTTCGAAGTACTTTGTTCAGTTGACCACACACATTAACCAGAACTGGGTCAAATGGTCAAATGTGATGGCGCGCCACGCCCACACCGTTTCCTCCAAATTCATAATTTTGATAACTTTTACTCAGAAAGTCTATATGAACACACCTACCAAGTTTGAAGTCAATTGGATAAAATCCCTAGGAGTTCGTTCAAATATGACCCCTTCTCAACCAGCCCGCGACACTAAAAATGGTGATTTTCATTCTTAAATATCTCGTTTGCTGTCCACTTTAGCCCATTGCTCCAAGAGACTTTTTTGTAGGTCTTCCCATACTCTACAAATCGGCTAAGTTTCATAACTCTCTGTCCAAAACTGTGGCGGGGCTGCCTCAAAGAAAAGTACAAGGGGGCGCTATAGAGCGATTCTGCCCCGCCCCCTTATTAATTATGCAGCCGAATTTTGCATAACATGGGTCATAATAACCACAAGAAGTTTCAGACAGCTCTGAGAAAGTATATGAAAGCCCAACAGTTTTGCCTGAAAATCAGCCAAAAAGTCAATGGAGTTCGCATTCTGGATCAAAGAGTCAAATTTGATGGATTGCCACGCCCACACAGTTTCCTCAAAATTCAAAAAGTTTCAAACAGATAGGATGAAAGCCCTAGGAGGAGTTCGTTCAAATACGACCCCTGGAAATGACCCCAAAAACACGAAAACGCCAACTTTGAAACAAAATGGACGCCGTACGCTTCACTGTAGCCCAGGTCACCAAGAGACTTTTTTGTGTGTCTCGATATGTTACATACTCCCTTCAAATTTCGTACATGTGCATGGAACCGTCTCGAGGGGCCCCTCCGAAAACATAAACCTAGGTGGCGCTGTAGAGCCATTTTTGTACGCCCATGCGCGAGACCCCCAAAATACGTAATTTTACGCCTGACTTTGGGGGGGCAGGCAAATTTTCGTGAGTTTTCGAGTACATTTAGGCCGTCTAAAAAGCGATTTACTTTGGGGAAGAAAAAGAAAAAAAATAAAAATAAAAATAATAATAAAAAAAAAAATAAAAAACATTCGAAATACAATAGGGCTTCGCACAGCACAGCGTGCTCGGGCCCTAATAAGCGCGGTGGATAACATATAGTGTGCGCTTTCAGGCACTCTGGCCCCGTCGCCCCCATGCATTGAATAGCTGTCAGCGTGTTTGTGTGGTCTTGTGTCTGTCCATGAGAGTGTAACGTGGCCTGATGCCACCGTGGGTTCTCTCAGCAAGGACACTGTGGATGACGTTTGAAGTGTTTTTATTTTTGTTCGCAGCACACACACAATATACGCTGTGTCTCAGATGGCCTCTCTGGTCTTCGTCTTCCACAGCCGTGTGCCTCCGTGTGTGCTGTCTCCTTGTGTTCTGCCTCTCTCCCCAGGCCCAGCACGCTACTGTTTTAGTAGGAGAGAGTGATTAGCTCAACCAAACGCAGGTGTGTCAATCACTCCCCTGGCGCTGCTCTCCTGAGCCCTCCCCACACCTCTCTCCTACAGCTGATGCACCACGCCCCCTCCACAGAGAGAGTTTTACAGTCTTTTATTTTGAAGGGACTCTTATTTTGGAAGAATTTTGCCGTGTGTGTTTGTGCGCATGTGTGGTTGTCTTGTGTCTGTCAATAAGAGAGTATTACGAAGTCTTTTATTTTGAAAGGACTCTTATTTTGAAAGCCTTTTGTCTTGTCTGTGTGTGTGTGTGTGTGTGTGTCTGTGTGTCTGTGCATCTGTCTGTGTGTATGTTTGTGTGTGTGTGGGGTCTTGTCTGTCAATCTGAGAGTTTTACAATAGTTGTGTGTGTGTGTGCGCGCGTGCATGCACGCATGTGTGTTTGCCTTGTCTGTCTGTCTGTGTGTGGTGTGTGTGTCTGTCTGCATCTCTATGTGTCTGTTTTTGTGTTTGCAAGAGAGGAGGATAAATGGCTAACATTAAAAATGTAGTCTTGATAGTCATTGATATCATACAGAGACTTTAATAAAGTTAGTCAAAGGCAGGCTTGAGGTTGCCAAGCAACCAGGGTCAGCTGCAGGTCAGAGTAATTAGTCGCATGTGTGCACTTGCAGTCTGTATCTCAAACCGAGAGACACAGAAAGTCTCTGAATGAAGCCCCTCGAAGGTGGCCAAAAACAGCCTACAAGGTATGCCGCAAACCAAAAACTGGAATGACCGTTGGCTTAATATAATAATAATAATAATAATAATAACAAGGAGAAGAAGAAGAAGAAGAAGAAGCCGGGTGGATAGTAAAGAGTGTGCTCTTTCAGGCACACTCAGTAATAATAATAATAATAAGAATAAGCCGGGTGGATAGTAAAGAGTGTTCTCTTTCAGGCACACTCAATAATAATAATAAGAAGAAGAATAAGCCGGGTGGATAGTAAAGAGTGTGCTCTTTCAGGCACACTCAATAAGCGCGGTGGATTTTAAAGAGTGTGCTCTTTCAGGCACACTCAATAAGCCGGGTGGATAGTAAAGAGTGTGCTCTTTCAGGCACACTCAATAAGAAGAAGAACAATCGCGGTGGATAACATATAGTGTGCGCTTTCAGGCACACTCAAGAATAATAAGAATAAGCCGGGTGGATAGTAAAGAGTGTGCTCTTTCAGGCACACTCAATAAGCCGGGTGGATAGTAAAGAGTGTGCTCTTTCAGACACACTCAGTAAGAATAAGCCGGGTGGATAGTAAAGAGTGTGCTCTTTCAGGCACACTTAATAAGCCGGGTGGATAGCAAAGAGTGTGCTCTTTCAGGCACAGTCAAGTAGAAAAAATTCTAAAGAAATTTTGAGTGTGCTGGGGCGACGGGGCCAGAGTCAGGCACACTCAAAATTTCTTTAGAAATTTTTCTAGTTGAGTGTGCCTGACTCTGGCCCCGTTGCCCCCATGCATTATTATTGACACTGCTCAGTAAATTCAGAATTAATACAACAAGCTGTGTCATCATTTCCTTTTTAATGGGTTCTTATTTTGAAGGGACTCTTATTTTGAAAGACTTTTGTCTTGTCTGTGTGCAGTATGTCTGTCTGTGCTTTATCTATGTGAGAATAAGGATAAAATGGCCGACATTAAAAATGTAGTCTCGATTAGTCATTGATATCATACAGAGACTTCAACAATGTTAGTCGAAGGCAGGCTTGAGGTTGCCAAGCAACCAGGGTGAGCTGCAGGTCAGAGTAATTAGTCACAGCTGCTGCATGCCTTCTGTCTCTCACAGTGAAAGACACAGAAAGTCTCTGAATGAAGCCCCTCGAAGAGGTGGCATTCAATGCCAAACGTGTGTCGTATCCAAAAGCCGAAATAACCATGATCGGGGGAATCTGGTCGACCAGTTCTCTGCCCAGTTTGATAGCTAAATGTTAAAAACTCTGGCCTGAATCATCTGGTAAAGACCAGGTACTCCCTGCCCTTCTGGAAATTTCTCCTCTCAAATTAACATGGGAGTACATTGGGCAGGAGATGAGAGTTACTGCCGAATCTTTGCATCTACCAACAAAAGTATAATACTGACAGCTTTATGACAGTGAGTATGAGTGAGACGACAAATTTTCCTACGTTTCTAGCTATAAATGATTTCTGTAGCTTGACATTTGCGGCCGTAATCGCAGTTTACAAATTTATTTTTTGACGCATTTTTCTCTACTTCTCCATTCTAGCGACGACATCACTGCCCTTTCAGGCACACTTAATATTAATAATAAGAGGAAGCGTGGTGGATACCACATAGTGTGCGTTTTCAGGCACACTCAATAAACATGGGGAATTTTAAAGAGTGTGCTCTTTCAGGCACACTCAACTAGAAAACTGCATTCCCTGCGGAAATACTGTGTGGGGGCCCTCTGCCGCCCGTCGTTGCATGGCGTTCCCCTACCTCTCTCTCCCCACGCTCCTATCACTCTTTAGCCGTCTCTATACAATAAAGCTTGAAAAGGCCAAACAATACATATCTAAATGTGAAATGAGCTGAAAACAGTAGAATAGTATAAAGTGGTACAATGTTGTGTAATACTGTCGAAATTTGTATGAAAACGTAGAATTTTAGAAAATAGCCAGGTATATGTGTGTATGAGTTGAAATGTATGAAGTGGTACAATGTTGTGTAATCCTGTAGAAATTTGTAAGAAAAGGTAGAATTGTAGAAAATATTAGAATAGTATAAGAAAAAAAAAAAGTAGAATATTATAATAATTTGTAAAATATTAATAGTAAAATAGTAGTAATGTCCTAAATGAGCTGAATCTAAAAAAAAGTTGAATACAAGTTTAGTAGTACAAGATCTTGGTGAAATTTGTAGTTTGAATGAAGTCTGTAGTAGGAGAAGTAGTTTAAAGTGTAGAAGGTTTGTAGAAGGTTAATTTGTACAAGGTTAGTGTAGTAGTAATGTCCTAAATGAGCTGAATCTACTGATATAATTTTTATTTCTGTAGTATAAAATTTGTGGAAGTAGTTAGGTGTGTGTGTGTGTGTGTGTGTGTGTTTGTGTATGCGTGTGTTTGTCTTTTCTCTCTGTGTCTGTGTTTGTGTCTGTGAGAGAGAAGGACAAAATTGCCGACATTAAATTTGTAGCCTTGATACAACCAGGGCCAACTGCAGGGCCAATCAGCAGAGCAGTTAGGTGCACCTGTTAGAATGTCAGTTGGAAATGCCCAGAGAGAGAGAGAGAGAGAGAGAGAGAGAGAGAGAGAGAGAGAGAAAATGTCGACCAGTTCTGTGTCCAGTTTGAGAGCTAAATGTTAAAGGCTGGACTGCCCTGGAGTGTCAGGTAAAGAGCAGTTGCTCCCTGCTGCTTTTGGAAATTTCTCTTCTCAAATTCACATGGGAGTAGATTGGGCAGGAGATGTGTGTTGCTGGCGAATCCTTGCGTCTCCCGCCAAAATTATAATACTAACAGCTTCAGCAGGCAAATATGACAGAGAGAGAGAGAAAAAATGCTAAAACCACTCATTTTAGCATTAGCTGCTAATGTTAGCAATTCGCATGATGCGCTAGTCACTAATTTTAGCACTGGCTGCTAATGTTACAATTTGCATGCCTTTTTAGCATTGGTGTGGGTGTGTGTGTGTCTGGTCTCATGTCCGTTAGTCAGAGAGTTTAGCAAAGTCTTATTTTGATGGGACTCTTATTTTGAAAGACTTTCTGTGTGTGTGTGTGTGTGTGTGTGTGTGTGGTCTCGTGTCCGTTAGTCAGAGAGTTTTGCAAAGTCTTATTTTGAAGGGACTCTTATTTTGAAAGACTTTCTGTGTGTGTGTGTGTGTGTGTGCGCGCGCGCATGTGTGTTTGTCTTGTCTGTCTCTGTATTTCTGCTTATGTGTCTGCCCTGTCTGTCTGTCTGTCTGTCTGTGTGTGGTGTGTCTGTCTGTGTCTCCATGTGTCTGTGTTTGTGTCTGCAAGAGAGAAGGATAAAATGGCTGACATTATGTCTGTCCTACTGACAGACACAGTAAGTCTCTGAATGAAGCCCCCGAAGTGGTGCCGTTAAATGCCAAACGGTGTGTCATATCAAAAAGCCGAAATAACCTGAGGGGGGCTTCTTGTCGACCAGTTCTGTCAAGTATGAGATCTAAATGTTAAACACTCTGGCCTGAAGCGTCAGGTAAAGAGCGGTAAAGAAGAGCTGCTCCCTGCCCTTCTGGAAATTTCTCCTCTCAAATTAACATGGGAGTATATAGGGCAGGAGATGCGTGTTGCTGCCGAATCTTTGCGTCTCCCGTCAAAACTTTATATCTGACAGCTTCAGCAGTGTTATCACTGCGATGGCAACAAATTTTCCTACGTTTCTCGTTATAAATGATTTCTGTAGCTTGACATTTGCGGCCACAATCGCAGTTTACAAATTTATTTTTCGACTTTTCTCTCTCTCTCCACTCTAGCGATGACATCACTCACTCTGGCAGTTAACATTCTCGCAATACACACCCATTCATTTTTTTGCCATGGTTTTTGGCAGAAGTAAAATAAGTGTGCTCTTTCAGGCACACTCAATAATAAGTGTGGTGGATTTTGATGAGTGTGCTCTTTTAGGCACACTCAATAATTCATGTATAGGATATTAAATCAGTACAAATAAATGTCATGAATGGGACATTACACTGAATACTAAACTTCCACTTCATGTCAGTGGTAATCTGTGATTTGGAGCATATTAATTAATTTGTAAGGTATTTAATCAATTAAAAATAAGTAATAATTGATTTTAGGTACTAGACTGTGATAAAACATTCTGATATGATGCATCCCTCTGTTTTGTTCTATTTCAGCAGAAATAATTGTGGCTAATCGACTAATCAACAACCAAAATAATTGTTAGTTTCAGTCCTAATTAAATAGTGTTTCTATGGTTTCTAGTGTCAGCACTCCAATCATTGAGCTAGAAAGACCAAACCTGTTTTGGATCTGCAATATCTCTGTACTGAAATCATTATTTTTATCTTTAAGTATGACAACCATGTGTTTTTCCCAAAATCTGTTAATATTCTTTTTAAAATGCAGCACATTTAGAGATTTACTGTACATTTTAGTACATTGTCACAGGCATCTTGTTATTATTTACAGATTGATGCAGAAAATGGTAACAAAACTGTGGCTAACTTGGAGAGGATTCTGGATGACTACAAAGCTATTCGACAGGAGAACACTGCACTTGCTGCCAAAGTTAGAGACAGCTGAAGAAAGCCCTGGTTTGTGGTAAGAAATTTGAGCCAATGACAAACCTAAATGGGACTAAAGGAGCAGTCCAGTTTTCTCACTGAAGACACTGCTCATTAACATCACCCTGTGTTGCCCTTGGAGACTTGCTTTTCTTTGGAAGGGCAAGCTTATTTTTGCACCATGAAACTAAAATGGCATTTTAATTGACAACTTGTGGATGGATGTGTATTACATTTTTTTTCTCATTTTAAAATACTATGGCTAGACAAGCTCTCTGCGGGCCCATGCACTGGTTTGATTGCCCTGTACCCAAATGAAAAATAACACTGCACCAGAGGGTGCTGTCAGATCTTTTCTCTTGAAATGTCAACTCATTTATATTGATATTTGAATTGTTTTTGTAAGATATCTTGATTTATATCAAAACTTTGAATTTTTAATACAGAATTTATTTCACCATCCTCAGTCATAAGCAGTTTCTCTGTTGTGTTATTTGAACTGAATATCTTGAGTAAATGGGATTTGAATGTCATTTAGCTGAAACAGCAAAGTATTGTTGTGTGTATATATAGTACCAGTTTGAATAAAGATGCCTAACAAACTTGATGAGCAGCTCTTCGTGTTATCCTTGGTGACGCAGGTCATGATTACTGTCATCTTCATCATCTAAAACAATACAGTGTCTTAGATGCTCAGATGTTCTTTTAATTTACGACAGTGTACTTGAATTATGGGGCGGCTATGGCTCGGAGGTTAAATGAGTTGTCCACTAATCAGAAGATCAGTTCGATCCCCCCAGTCTGCATGTCGAAGTGTCCTTCAGCAAGATGCTGAACCCCAAATTGCTTTCAAAGGCTGCACCATCAGTGTGTGAATGTGTATGAATGGTTAGCTCCTCAAACTGATGAGCAGTGTATGAATGTGTGTGAATGGATGAATGAGATATGTACTGTAAAAGCACTTTGAATAGTCGGACTAGAAGACTAGAAAGGCGCTATGTAAGTACAGTCCATTTACCATTTATTACCATTTTGGATATATTTGTTCAATATCTATCCAATACCAACTGTGTCTATCAACGGATCTTGGCAAATACTTTGCCTACTGTTTAATTTTTAATTTAAATAATATTAGTTGTTGTGGTATTTTACCTTGAAGTGGTACTTGAAGGGTTGTCATATCTAGTACTGCCTGCCGTTGAAGTTTGAAAACTGAAAAGAAGCTAATAGGGTACGACTCTTTCTGTTTTGCATACCACAGTTTTGCTGGCATATAGTACATAAAAACAATATCCTGCACAGGCAGATAATCTCCCTAACCATAAATCAGTACATGCATAGTATTTCGAATGCATTTATTGCATAGTAGAAATGCATTAGCACTTTTCTGACTTAGTGACAAAGAGCTTTTAACATTATGCCTGTTAGAAAGCCCACATTAGAAGTCAGCTAATTTGCTTGTTTTTTTCTTTTTCTTTTTTTCACTTTGATGTCGGAGCTACTGTGTTATGAGCCAGTGCCACCTGATTTTCCGGATGGAAATTGATTCTGTCAGAGAGGAGTTTTGCCCTGCAATGGCCGCACTCAAAACAGTAACTGAAATACACGGCAAGAAGCTAATGGACCTGGAGTCAGCGGCTACGAACATCTCAGACCTGACCACAGCACTGTAGACCGAGGTTAAATGGCTATCGGAGGAGCTGAAAGCAACGCAGACCAGGTGTGCCAGTCTGGAGGGCTTTTCATGCAGAAACAATCTGAGGATAGTGGGGATCAAGGAATCAATGGAAGAACCTCGTCCCACAGAGTTTATTGCAGGGCTGCTGATCGATGAGAATCCCCTGGTGGGCCAAGCACACAGATCTTCTTGCCAGCGGCCACGGGACCTCATTCTCAGGGTACACTTCTACCATGTCAAAATGGAAATGTTACACCTATCCAGTTAACTATTAACTTTCATAAAGGAAAAACAAAGTTATCTCACTTGCAGATGCCCCAACCGCTTCCCCACACAGAGGCAGCGGTTGGGGCTTGAGGCTTGAGGTTGCCAAGCAGCCAGGGTCAGTTGCAGGTCAGAGTAATTAGGCACAGGTGCGTGCATGCACTGTGTCTCTCCCACTGAGACACATAGAAAGTCTCTGAATGAAGCCCCTCGAAGGTGGCCAAAAATACCCTATAAGGTGTTCCACAAACCAAAAGCTGAAATGATGGTGAATTTGTCTTTCTCTCTACACTCTAGCGATGACATCACTCACTCTAGCTCTCGAAAATTATCGCAATACACACCCATTCATTTTTTGGTGTGGTTTTTGGCGTTTTTTGGCAAAACCGTTTGGTGAAATGCTATGAAAATAACATTCCAGTCGATTCCCGGTCGAGCCGGCCGTTTTGACACCTTGTTTGTGTATGTGCGACAAAAACTCTGGGAGCAGTAGTGAACCAAAAAAAGGTCGTAAGAATAATAATAAGAAGAAGAAGAAGCGCGGTGGATAACATATAGTGTACGTTTCAGGCACACTCAATAATAATAGAAAAATTTCTAAAGAAATTTTGAGTGTGCCTGACTCTGGCCCGTGACTCTCACCCATACATTATTGACACTGCTGAGTAGTTTACGGTACATTACCGCTACCATTACTTAGGTATGTGACAGATTGAGCTTTCAAGATGCGTTAATATGAGAGAAGAATAAGGCTGTTGAAAATCAACTGTTTGCTTAGAAATGTTGTGAAAGGGCATAAGAAATACATTGCATTTCCTGCAGAAAGTGCAGTGTCGATGCCCTCTGCTGCCTGATGCCACTGTGGAAATTTGTATGAAAAGACAGAATTATGTAATAAAGTGTGAAATGACCAGGAAACATTATAAGATTGTAACAAAGTGTTTAATATAGTGTTGTAATCATATAGTTCTGTGATGACAGTTTGAACAATCTCCATTACAATTCCCAGCAAGACCAAGCACTTGACGACGGTGGCAAGGAAAAACTGCCTGTGGCAGAAACCTTGAGCAGAACCCGGATCATGGTGGGTGGCCATCTGCCGCGACCAATTCTAAATAAAACAAATAATAATACTAGTTAGTAAACTGTTGGGTGCAGATGTTTCCACATTTGAGTTATATAGTTTACATATGTTTACATATGTATACACATATGTTTACTATTATTTAATATTTTTTTATATTACCTCAAGCCTTGTGTTGGAATGCTGATTCTTCACAGGTTGAACAGCTGCCGTCTGTCTTTCACCATGACACACACATAATGCACGATTAATCAGCATTCTTACCTGTGTTTAATTCGGCATCCGTGTTATCCACCAATCACCACGTATTTTAATGATAAATCTTCCTTTTTCCACCTATTCCAACCGCCTTCTCCAACTGAAATAGTGAGCCTGGTAACGAGTTGATGCGACATAGCCGGCCAAAAAGTTTGTATTTATGCATTATATTGTTGCCGAATTGACAAGAAGACTGTTATGTGGACTTTTGTGTTTCTACAGTTATGTGTTTTTTTATGTAAAGGTAAACAAATAATTGTTAATGTATGAGAGAGGTCATACATAATATTATATGTATGATATTATTATTATTATTATAACTATGTATGTATGTATGTATTATGTATGTATTATATGTATGATAATACCAAGGTCTTGGCATAATATTTTCCTGGGAGTATGCAGGGAGCATCATGACATAATTCAAAGTGCTGAAGTAAGTAAAAGATTAATAAACATATTGATGGGAATAATAAGTAAGTAATAACAATAATAAATAAATAAGTAATGTATCAATACCAATAATAACAATAGTTATAGTACTAATAGTAAAAGCAAATAATAGCAAAAGTAATAAT
>JAATJX010004684.1:0-11057 GCA_028641955.1 Protonibea diacanthus | reverse complement strand
AAAACCAGGCTTAAAAATGTCTACCGAATGCATCAGAGGGTATGTTCCAATGAAACACTTTTATGAAGAACTTACAGTATCTCACAAAATTTAGTGCATCCCTTCCATTTTTGCAAATATCTTATCTATGTTGATATGACACATGACAGTTAAATACTACTTACCTTTGTAAAGTAGTCACTGTTTTTGCTGCACTGACTGTGATAGATTTCTAGTATTTCTCTCAATACACAGTTTTATGGCTCTGCTCTTTTCCGCCTTAGCCTCAGATGAATATATCTGAAGACACCAGCCCTGGTGCATTGCATCCATTGCCTGTCCACCATACCAGTGGAACTCCATCGCCTCCATCACCTGCACCCTCCTCCCAGGCTCCATCACCTGCACCCTCCTCCCAGGCTCCAACACCTGCTCCCTCCTCCCAGGCTCCAACACCTGCACCCTCCTCCCAGGCTCCATCATCTGCGCCTTCCTCCCAGGCTCCAACACCTGCACCAACCTCCCAGGCTCCATCACCTGCACCAACCTCCCAGGCTCCATCACCTGCGTCTTCCTCCCAGGCTCCAACACCTGCTCCCTCCTCCCAGGCTCCAACACCTGCTCCCTCCTCCCAGGCTCCAACACCTGCTCCCTCCTCCCAGGCTCCTGTGCTCTCCCAGGCTTGATCTCCTACGTCCTCCGATCAGTCTACTGATTCCAGTGGAAATTGCTATACTCGTCTTTTGCCTCAGTCTCCTGCCTTCTTTTTTGTGCCCAAAGAAGACTGGCAGGCTCTGAGGCAGAACCAGGTGGGGCGGCAATTTTCCACTCTCAACTGGACAAATGTTGTGGCAAAGGGCATAAAGGATATCAATCCTTATTGCAGTTTTGCCTTCAAGCGGCATTCAGTGAAACCAGCAGGATCCATGAGGAGGGGGCCATTATTTAAAGCCACGGCCTACTGCCGGTTTGATGACTGCCCTGTTGAAGCTGATGTGGAGATACAGGATGATACCTTGAAGGCCCAGTTGATCTTCAGGGGGGAATTCATCAGACACAGCAGGAGTCAGTTGGTTCGTCGGCCTGTGCGAGGAGATGAGCGGGAGCGACTGGCACAGAGCCTAAGAACCCAACTCCCGAGGAGTCTGCATTTGGACAGGCTCAGTTCACTGGATGACACAGTGTACGAGTCTGGATGCAGGGATGGTGTGCCCACAACAAGAACCCTAAAAAAAATATATTCTGCCGAGAAGGCAAAGACACATCATCATGCAGATGATGTCATGAGCTTAACACTTATGGCAGAAGAGGAGGAAGGGGCAGACTCAGCCATCATTCAACAGATTTCGGCAAAGCCGAAGGCAGTGATGCTGTGGTCTGCGAAGACCATTAATGTCTTTTTTAACCGCTGCAGGGAGGACATTACATATATAGATGCCACAGGCAGCATTATACAGAGGGATAAGGGAGACCCTAAACCTGTATATATATACGAAATAGTTGTCCGCCATCCCTACAAGGGATGTTCCCCCCTCCCAGTGGCCACATTTGCCACAAATGACCATACAACTGCGTCTGTGTCGCATTTTGTGGGTGCATTCCTGACAGATGTGGCACAACATCATGGCCCGTCTGCTCGGAGAAGGCCTGTCATGGTCATGTGCGATGGCTCCGTGGTATTACTCCAGGCACTTGCCATGAATTTCTGCGGAATGTCCCTCACAGAGCTTCTGAGGAGGTATTGTTGCAAATAAACACAAATACACAAAGTTGTCAGAAACACACAATACCCTTCACCTTGACCTAGTAAAAAATATCTTTTTATTTTCTTGAAAAGGTAACAAAATGATGAATACAACTATGGGTCCAATGAAGCTCAATGTTTAACTCCTCCTCCTCTAGGTATTATGGCATAGTGCTCGGAGAAGGCCAGGAAGGTGACACAAGCATACCAATTCTACATCGGTGCTTGAGTCACATAATGAAAAATGCCAAGAGCCTCTGCAAGAAGCAGTGAGTAACATTGTAACTGATAATTTGATCAAATTAATGCAAATCAATTGCACATTGAAATGGTGTTCTTTGAAATTGGCCTTACTAATTCCACAATTTTTTTCTTTATAGTGCACCTACGCACTACCACCTTGCAATGCATGTCATAGGCAAAATGACTCAGGCGCAGACCATGGTGGAGCTGGAGGATGTCTTCATAAGTGCAAACATTGTGTTTTCCAGCCCCTGCAGTGGTCCAAATGTCAAAAGACATTTTGACAACCTTCAGTTGCTACTGCAGGGGAAGGACATTGATGAGTGCACGACTGAAGAGGAGGACTTTGGGGTATGTATTCTTTGTGTTGTACCCAGGCTGGGATAGTGCCCACTTAATGCCACATTTTATTTATTTTACTTATTTTCTTCCCATTTACCACTGACAGCTACATTAGGTGTTGTAACACAATTACGAAACAATAATTTATACACAGCACATGGTTTCAATGAAACCATTTGCTCATTGCATACAGATCACCTTATTAGAGGTAAAGTGTGGATTTCCTAATACAATCCTAAATTCTAAATTACATTTTATTTCCTCTTTTTTTGTTTTTGGTGTCGTTTTTTGTTATTATTCCAGAGTGATTTGGGGCCCTCACCATTCTCCCAGTACTTTGAAAACGTGCTGGCTGCAGTTGAGACAGACATAGAGACAGAGGGAAACCCAAACATATACTACTCCCCAAACTTCATCAGGAAAATCCTTGCAAACCTCCTTCCTCAGGCTCCTCTGTGGACTGCTCTCCTCTTGGGTGAGTTTGATGCCAAATAAACACAGCTGTTGCAGAACCATTTTGTATGTCCCATACATAGATTTACAAACAACTTCATTTCATTTTGGACCCCATCCCCTATACTTAGGTGACCTGGGACGGCATGGGACAGGTCCTTTGTATATGGAGCTGTCCAAGAAATACCAAAAAGCAGCAAGTTCACCTAGACAGGTACAGTGTAATGATCTCATAACACATATTAATATGTAGGCTATATCTCAACTTACTCTGTAGTTATTCATATTTGGTTTTTGTGTTGCATTGACTTTGAAATGTGTGCATAATGTTGCCTACATGAGATTGTAGGTGAAACCCAAAAAATGTTTCAGTTGGTGACAATTGCTACGCTTCAATCCAGAATTACACACAGGACAACCACACCCAAGGAATCATGGAGAAAAGTCAGTGGGACTTAAAGAAGGTGCGGCTGCAGCAGAGGCGCTTTACCCGCATGCATGACTTTGTCACCATGCACAAAGTCAGCATCAATGCATTACTGCTGGAATATGCAGACGCAATAAAGAGCAGGAAGCAGAAGGTAACAGGTCTCTGACTCGCTCACACACTATCCAGAGGGGCTAGAAGTTTGCATTGATTCAATGGGTGCGTTTGTAAACTGCCACTCCGAGTGCTCTGAGTACACAACAGTCAGAGCTGTGACTTTTAAACCGTTCGTAAATTTTGAGCTCTCGTTCGTTTATCAAGAGCGGAATACTTGTTTTTTTTTAAATCATATGCGGTATTCTGTTTTCAGAGCGTCAGACTGAATTTACGAACACACCCTATATTTTTGGATGTTAGTGTTTAAACCACATTTCAGCATTTCATACACAAATGCGTAAATACTTATTTTAGTAGGTTTCAACAAAAATAGGTGTGTACAATCTAAAGGTTATGTGGAAATGTTGCTAATCAATTCATGGATTGTTTTTTGTAGGAACATCGGGTGGAAAAGGAGAGGTGGAAGAAGAAGGAGAAAAGGAGACGCGGGGTGTATGTGGCACCAAGGCAAAAGCCCTTCACTTTTAAGAATGCAAAGGTACATGTCATACTCTGTAAACACACTAGTGAACATACATTCTTAAGGCAAGAATACTGATGTGGTTTGCCTATTAAAAATATAACAAATACCGACATGTCACATACAGAGAGGAATGATGCATTTCAGAGTTGTATTTGACCTTTTCAATAACCTACATCTTAGCCCACCGAGAGCCACCCATCTTCACCCCACAGCCCTACTGATGATCCTTCCATCCTCTCACAGAAACATGTAAGTGTTCTGCTCCTTCCTGATGTCCCTATGAAAGCCGCCTGTCCACACACACACACACACACACACACACACACACACACACACACACAAGAAAAAGTGTTGCAGTCTACTGGTCTTTCCCTTATTGCCCCAATTGAATGTGGACTGATTCCTTGTGGTACGTGAAAGGCATGACTGTGAACTGGACGGATTGATTGTTTTCATGTGTTCTGAACATAACCTCTAGGAGCAGACATGCTGTTAAAATGACACCATATCCATCCATCCATCCATCCACACACACACTGGGATAAAGTTACTGTTGTATTCATTAGGTTTGTCTTTACAGAAAAAAAAAAACAAGACAAGGTGAAGGGCACTCCCAAGGGCCATGGTGACCATCAAATTACATGTGTTTTCTAAGAGCAGGCAGGGCGAACAATCTGAATTGTCATTGCTGATTCTTTTTTTCCTTACAGAGTGTGCAGCAAAAGGAAGCCCTGTCCACTGATGAAGAGGTTAGCAAAACTCTAATTACAGACATAATGTGGCCTTCATTTGTCAGAGAAATTAATCAATTACATTGATGTGTTTGGTTGTTAGAATTGAATAGAATTGAAGTCCTAAGTATCACTATTCAGTAACTAAATAATAACTACAACTAATAACTAATACCAATACTCTTTCCTATCATCAGCTACAGGCATTATGGAGGACAGAAGACACTGAGGTGGTTATTGCTGTCATACCATCACAGCTCAGAGGTCACAGCTTCACCATACGCCATAGTGAATTAAAAACTCTGTGCCCACACCAGTGGTTAGTGGGTGAAGTAAGTAGTTGATGTTAAGTTAATCTAAAACCAGCGCAAAATTTGAAATTTCATGGGATAATTTATGGAGCTGTGAACTGTGTTTCAGTCAAGGTGTAACTTTAAATTTCGGCCTCTCAAATGTCTATAGGTCATAGAGTCTCTGATGCACCACAAGGTGTGTGAACTCAACCTTGACAAGACCATCTACGTGATGAGCCACTACATAGCAGGTGTAATTCTCCATGGAAAAAGGGAGGAAGTGTGGAGGCAGACTTTGCGTCAGGTAGGATGCATGCATTTGTGGTGTTACAGGTTTTCACAAATGTTTACACAAAAAGTTATATATGAAGTGATATATGTCAATAATTTCTAAACCCTGACAGTCATATTTCACAACTACCTCTCAAGTTAAGCGAAAGCGTAGACAAATTTTCTGCCTTAACACAGTTGTCAATGAACCTGTTCACTTTTTGCAAATCCTTGTTTACCTATCACACAGACACTAACAGGAAGTAACTTGATATCTATTTCATGCTCATGTGTTACAGTTTTTACTCATTGCTTTTACACTATAGAACTAAGTGATATACCAAAGTAGCGTATTGTTAAAATGTTGGTGCTATGCCTTAAACACAGTGTTACTATACCTTAAACAAAAGCACTGCTGTACACTTTTGTACCAGGTTAGCAAAACACTTGCTCCACTTGGGCCCATAAGCCCACTTACACACAGTAGTGTTGCAGTTTGTACCAATTGCTTTAACACTATAGACCTATGATTAAACCAAACTAGTGTATCGTTATGTTGTTTCTGCTATACCTTAAACTCAGTGTTACTATACCTTAAACAAAAGTGCTGCTTTACCGTTTTACCAGTTTTGCAAAACACGTGCTCCTTTATGCAACACACATACTCCAGTGGTCTACACACCATTTCATACATAACACACTTCCTTCAAAAAAGAAAATCTCGGAGCGTCATGGTGAACACACTTATGTTCAAAATACAAAACACATGTATATGACAAGACTTAGACACACACCTTAAACACTTGCTTTCAAAATTAAACACTGTTCTGCCAGTTACAAAACATACAAAGTTGGCGTTTTATTTTCATTTTTATTTTGATTGCTTGCATGCTAAAATTAAAACTTTACAAAAATGTTGATATCCTACAGTCAAACAAAATAACAACTAACAAAAAATGGCTCAGAAGAGTAGAGTATGGAGCATGGCATTGATTGATTTCCTGAAAAACCTAGGCTGACACATGCCACCAAATTGGACAGACATGATGATAGTAGCTTAGAGTAGCCTTTTGTCTCCAACAATACTGTATTTGATGAGAATAGGATATTTTGTAGACATTGTGTCACTTTCAATACACAACCAAGCACACACTTGAGCATATTGACTGAATATGACATCATTTTTATGACAGCATGTTAGTATATTTTTATATTAGTTGAACTATACTGTATTTTGTGAAGAAATACCACATACCCAAACAAATGGCAGGGTCCATAAGTCCACTTAGTTGTATTTACAGTGATGTACTGTTTGACTTTTTATTTTTAGCTTTAACTGAATATACTGTGCTGTGAAGTATACTGCTGTAATGTACAGTATTGAGTATTTGCTTCTTGTGAAGATATACATTGTGTGGAACTGAAATAGACAGTAAACACAAAACAATGCCGTGTTTTGCATAAAGTAGACAATTGTTTTAATGCTGATCTACCAGTTTTCCCATATAGTGCTAGTGCCAGCTTCTCATCAAAGTGACATTTTGACAAAGGATTGTGAGGTTTTTGTAGCAGACAGGACATAAATGTGAAGGGTTTAGTTCCATGTGTTGTGCCTCATTTGCTTGTGCGTAGAGTTTAGACACTATGAGCCACGTTTTGCAAAATGTGTGCACATGGACAAAAACTGTAATACAGTACATCATTTTTTTGTCTGTGTAAATTCAATTTCATGTCTTTACAGGTGAATTTCGACACCTATGGTGCTGTGGTGTCTTTTGTGAACACTGGAAACATTCACTGGAAGCTGCTTGTAAGAAACCAGCTTTAACTTTACAAAAAACTTTACAAATACAAATTTACAAATTTTGTTTCATATAAATATTTAATGAATATATACAATGAATATGATTATTATTTTTTTTTTGCTATTATACCTTAATTGGTTTTAGTACATGAGTGCTGCGGATCACAAGGTCTTTTTGGTAGACCCAGCCCAAAATGCAGCTGAACAGCAGGAGTCAGATGCAGCAGCAAAGAAATTCTGGTAAAAGGACAGTTCATGGCTTATTTGTACAAATACCCCTTCACAGACACAATACCCCCCACCCCACCCCCCAACACACACAAACACACACACACACACACACACACACACACACACACACACCACACCTCCAATATCTCCGAACTCTTCAACACACCTCACCTTAAACACACACAAATTCCCACACACAGCAGAGGTAAGCGTCGAACCTCCAAGTATTGCATGTTTTACACAAGTAACTATGTATGTGACTATAATATCCTTGTGTCCCTGTGTCCATCTATATGCTTTATAAATAATTTCTCGTGACAGTGAGTACTTCAAGATGAGATGGACGAGACACAATCGATTTGACTGGGCAAGCATTAAGTGGACAGGTGATACAATGGAGCACCCTGTGCAAATGGATGGCAACAGCTGTGGGATCATTGTGTACTTGGTAAATTACACGTATAATTTGCAAATCTCCAATGTCTTAGAAATGACAGCCTTCATTACTCAATCATTTTTCTCATGGCAAACTACTGTATACATAAATTGTTGTCCAATGTACTTCCCTATAACTACCCTCAATAAGCAGACAATATCTTCTGTGTCATTTACTTAAGATGGCTGAGGCACTACTGGAAGCATATCCAGAGAAGCCTAAAATGAACTTCCGCACCACAAAGACATGCATGGTGGCACAGAGGAGACGCATGGCACTTGCCATCATAAAGGCCTCTAGTATGTAAAATTGCAGATTACACATTATATCATATGTAAGACACAAAAATGTAATCTCAAACCGCCTTTGTGAAAACATATATTCAAAATACAAAACACGAATGAAAAAGCAAAAGATTCGTGTGTTTTCAATGAAGTAGACCTTTGTTTTAATGCTGATGTACCAGTGTTCTCATACAGTGCTAGTGTGTGTTGTTTTCTCATCAAAGTGACATTTTGACAAAGGATTGTGACATTTTTATAGCTGAGGTTCAACATGACATACATGTGAAGGGTTTATGCCCAAGTGTTGTGTCTCATTTGCTTGTATGTAGAGTTTTGACACTATGAGCCAAGTTTTGCTAAATGTATGCAAGCAATAGGCAAAAACTAACATTGTGTAACTTTGGTTTAAGCATAGGTCAATAGTGTTCAAGCAATAGGTTAAAACTGTAATTATTCCTGTACATGAAAGCCTTCAGTGGAAAATGTCTTACATAATCAATTTCTCTCATTAGTCTTCAACAAGGAGACCAGCTGTGCCATGTGTGCTGGAGTGAAGACACCAGGGACCTCTCCATCAATAACCTGGGTAAACCAATGCTATTTTTTGGCTGTTGATATTTCATCAGTTAGTTCTATGCCTCGTTTCCACGTCTGTGAATATTTTTTAAAAAAGGACAGAATTTTTTATGCGTTTATATTTTTTTAGAGCAAACGTCATGTTTTTTTTAATGTGAATTTCTTGTGTTTTGTTTACATGTATCCATTTCAGTTGCATGTTATTGAAATCTCCACTTAAAACTCCTTCTTTAACAATGTCTGTTTTAGGGGGCTAAATCTCAGAGGGCCCAAAAGGATGAAACACTGTGTGTTAACAAAAATGTCCATATACATGTAAACAGGGTATTAAAGCAAGTTTCCATATATTGACGTTCATACAGATTCAGTGTGACATCTGCGACCGATGGTACCACCTGGCATGCCTACAAAATGCACCCGAAGACACAGAGGATGACTGGACATGTATGCTGTGCCTTTAGGTAACACAGTGGGTGTGCCTGTATCCCTGTAACCCTGTCTCCACCCCACACCCTCTCTCACATACTCATGGTGGAGGCAATTTGGACTACGATGCAGTGAAGCCTGTCTTCCCTATACACTCACACACACCCACACGCACTCATGGTGGAGGCAATTTGGACTACGATGCAGTGAAGCCTATCTCCCCCTGTACACACACACAGGCACAGACACACCCACACACACTCCCTTTGTCATACATTCCCTGAAGCCCTGGCGTTTTGAAAATGATTCTACAAAGTGGTATGCTAACATCAAACACAGCAATGATGGAGACAAAATGCTATTCTTAAGATACTGTCATTGTGTCTGTACAACTCTGTGCCATGTATCACCTTTTTTTTTGGGTCTCACCCTGTGTTGTCTATCCATGCTCTACTCTTTTGAGCCATTACTTTGTTATTTGAGTGCTTAATGTTGTTAAGGCTTCAGAACTTGAAATTTTCATTACATCATGTAACCAGTCAAAGTAAAAATTAAAATAAAACTACAACTGGTGTTTTTTGTAACTGGTGGAATAGTATTCATTTTTGAAAGTCATTTTCCTCAATGTTTTTTGATTTTTGAATAGATGTGTTTTCACAATGGCACTGTGGGATTTCAGATTTGCACACACACACACACCCTCTTTCATACATACTCTGTGGGGAGACAATTTGATCTAGGAGAAGTGAGCAGAGCAGTTTTACTGTACAGTTTAGGAGCAAAGGCCCCTTAAAAACCTGACATACAGCATTTTAGCTGAGAGAAATTACATTATGTGAGCACTTTGAAGTGATGTTGTGATAAAAAATATTCATTATTACTGGCAATGAGTCACAGTGATGTACTTACAGTTACACTGAATAGTACCTGACAAAGAACCATATGATTTTACTGTACAGTTTAGGAGCAAAGGCCCCTTAAAAACCTGACATACAGCATTTTAGCCGAGAGAAATTACATTATGTGAGCACTTTGAAGTGATGTGTTGATACAAATTTTCATTATTACTGGCAATGAGTCCTTTGATCGAACTTTCAGGACCTTTAGCAGTTCTTTTTAACGGGTAGATAATTCACGTTTGTTGTTTGTTTGTTGTTAGTTCGTAGTTTAGTAGGCGGAAGCAGATTGCTATCCGCTTTCGGGCTCTCGGTGCATTCACTGTATCTGCCACAGTCAACGGAGACCGTCTGTGGTACAGCTGGCAGTATCAAACCGTAACTGCAGAAATACGTGCACATGTGTATTTTGAGTGCAGGCTGGCGTAACAGCGGATGAACGAATTGCGGCTGGCTTCACCGCAGTATTCTCTCATAGGTTCATATTTTATAGTTCAGCACAGTAATACAGTATTCTGCACTGACTGCCTTTGTGCTTCAGAATGGATTGTAAGGTTCTTTTACTGGTTTATAAAACTATTATTGCTCTTAGTCCCACAAATTTATCATCGTCATTTTCTCACTGTGGTCACACACTAGTTTAGTGTTTTTTTTTTCTGCCCCGGTTTGTTTTGTAATGAAACAGTATGTGAGACTGTATGAAAATAAGAGATAATGATAAGAATGTTGAATCCATGTCAGCTTCTCCCTCAAGACCTCCACCCCTGTACAGGTGTTCACATTGTGAAATACAATGAGGTGCTCTGTTAGACAAAAACAAATAAATAAATAGGTTATGTGTCTCATTATATATATATATAAAAATGTAAAAAAGGAAAAAAAAGTCCTCAACACACAAAATAAGATGTTTTGTTCTTGCTTTAAATGAATAGCCTGCACACAGAGCTGGAACACAATAAAATATAAGACAGAAATGCTCACACAAGGACAGCTGAGGCCAAAAGCTGCTTTAATTTCTCCTCCATTGTTCAACAGTGTTGCTTCTTGTAAATTTCCACCAGGTGCATGATGGGAAATATTCTCAAAATGAATGTGTAGTCTGCACAACTATAAAAGCTGTGTGACTTTAGAAACACTGAGAGAAGATGTCTGACTTTAGTCTTTTCAGTCTGTTCAAAGTGTTCTAGTGTGTGGTGGGGACAAGGTTTAGTAACTGGTAACTGGTCCTGCAGCTCTGATGCAGAAATCCCCCACCTTCCTCCCCTCCACGCTCCTCTCCTTG
>JAATJX010004683.1:0-10655 GCA_028641955.1 Protonibea diacanthus | reverse complement strand
AATAACAATAGTGTGGGCGCCTTCTGGGCCCCCACACTAATAATAAAGATTTGAATAACAATAGTGTGGGCGCCTTCTGGGCCCCCACACTAATAATAAGAAGAAGAAGAATAAGCGCGGTGGATAACATATAGTGTGCGCTTTCAGGCACACTCAATAAGCGCGGTGGATAACATATAGTGTGCGCTTTCAGGCACACTCAATAATAATAATAAGTGCAGTGGATAACATATAGTGTGCGCTTTCAGGCACACTTAATAAGCGCGGTGGATAACATATAGTGTGCGCTTTCAGGCACACTCAATAATAAGAATAAGCGCGGTGGATAACATATAGTGTGCGCTTTCAGGCACACTCAATAAGCGCAGTGGATAACATATAGTGTGCGCTTTCAGGCACACTCAATAATAAGATTAAGCGCGGTGGATAACATATAGTGTGCGCTTTCAGGCACACTCAATAATAATAATAAGCGCGGTGGATAACATATAGTGTGCGCTTTCAGGCACACTCAATAAAATACTGTCCCCTCTATCTTACATTGCTTACTGTTAATTTGTCACTTGTTATCATGTTACATATCAAACACTGAAAGCACACAAAACAATTCAGATACAGTTTACCTTTATTGTCATGATTACTTCAAACATCACAACAGCGGGGTCAGACCGGTCCTTAATTGAACCTCGACACATAGCCAGTTACAACCTCTTGCATCTGGACTCGGAGATGGCTCAGCAAACGTGGACAGTACGTTGTCCATTTTACAGCAGGAATTGGAGGTAAGCCTACTTTTAACTTGATAACAAATGCTACGCTAAAATTCCCGTTACAAGTCACAACAACAGTTTTAATCAGGGTACAAAATGAACTTTCTTGTCCTCCAGTTAGTAGCCAGTAAATGTTCACGTTTTACCAGCTACACTCAATAGATTTGCGTTAAGCCACCAGTCACTTGCATATTTTACCAGCATTTGGCTGATAAATTATGCTGATTTCGAGCTCTTGTTGTAATTGTTGCCAAATTGTAGCCTAGCCATATGTGTGCAGATCAATAAACATTATGCCTTTGCTTTATGATAGAATCAGCAATAAGTTTAAACACACAAGGGTTTTTAAGCGTATCAACATATGTAAGTTTACATAATGTTACTGTCAAACATGCATTAACAACATCACAACAGTACACTCAAAGCAAAATTGACCCATGTCAGCTTTATCATGTCACCATGATTCTGAATTTTTTTCATTTTGAACTCTGTCTTTTGTGTGTGTGTGTGTGTGTGTGTAGGTGGATGATATGAAAGGATTCCGGGACCTTCTAAGGATGTCTGTGGATGACTTTAGTTACCTTCTAGAGAAAGTAACACCTTTAATCCAGAAGCAGGACACCCATCTAAGAAAGTCCATTAGCCCAAAGGACAGGCTCTCCGTGACATTACGGTTCCTGGCTACAGGTCAGTCTACGTACAAACCTGGAAGTATGGCTGGACAATATACAATAATAAAGGGTGTACAAATCAATAAATCATAGAAATAATTGATGTATGTGTTCACTTCTCTTGTTTTTATGATGCCATCAGCAGTAAAGATGCAGTTTTCATGAATTGAGACAGTAAATTAATTCAATTAATTTCAGTGGGTGTCAGGCGTTTCCCCTGCAACGCAGGGGTTGCCGCAAAAAACGGCGCCAGCTAGCAGTAATAGGAGAGTTCACAATATACCCTTATATATGCAGATTACAGAGGTTACAGATGTGTCTTACAAATCATATTCTTCAGGCATAAGGCACCATGCTTGTTTGGTAGACCGCAAAATCATTCCATGTATCAGTCCCACTAAAAGTGTCTGATATGACTATACATTTTTTCATATTGCCTTTCAGGAATTATGAACTTGTGTTTATATGCATCACTATACTTGACTTATTACACAGGTGATTTAACTGTTATCTGTTTTCACAAAGCAGTTCCTTCCAACCACAAGAGAGACAGCGTGCCAGTGTGACAACCAACACAAAGCTACCAGGGAAGTTGGTTGTCAGACAGACTGCTTTGTGGGTAAAACGACTGTGGGCACACAACTGTCTAGGGCAACACTAACCAACAGAAAACATACAGGTATGTATAGGTATACAGATAAAAATGTCTGTTGTATTTACAAAGCTACACTTGTTGTATGTAAACACTATACATAAAGAAATTTTACTGTCCTTCTTGAATTTATATTTTCCAGGTTCTCAAGCTACAGTAGCTACTCGAACTGTTGCTGTGGGCAACACCACATCTAGCCCACTGTGTTCGTCAACTCCACTGAAGCGGAAAACAGTACCACCTGGCAGCCCACCAACCAAGCGTCCACACATGGAGTTTACCTCATTTGAGGAATCTGTAATTAGCTGCAACTTTGCAGATTCTGAAGGGTCCAGCTACCTCCCCAGCTTGTCTGAATTGGATGACACCACCAGAACTGACCAGTGAGTTACTTCTGCTTGTCTTTGGTAATCAGGCACTATCAGACATAATCTATTCCTCATTATTTTATTTGATGCATCAATATGCAGATGTGAGAATTCTATGTCACCCTATACTGCTGTGAATGTGCAACATTACGAATACACTTCGTAACAACTGTTTTTTGTTGCCTGTGGTTTTCTTTGTCAACAGAACACCAACCAAAACCCTGCAGGACATGGTGAAATACCTGGTATATGAGGAGTGCCTGCTTGATCTTTTTAAAATCTGCCCCATCTGTTCAAGAGACTGCCAGGTACACACGTTTGTAAAAGGGACATTCCTTTCTGTGACCCAAAAGTGCCTCTACCAGAGCTGCTTGTACACCAGAAAGTGGAAGAGTCAACCTCTTGTGGGCAGCTGTCCAGCAGGGAATTTCCATCTATCAGCTGCTGTGTACTACACAGGCTCTTCTTTCATCCAGACTAACAAGGTTTGTTAAAGGAGGGAAAAAAATGCCATCATAAAAGTGTCTTCTCCCATGGGTTTCAGATCTTTTTTTCCCCACTGATAAAATCCTCCTCTATTTACATTTTCATTGCAAGGGCCATTGCATCCCACAGTGCTGGAGAGGTAAATGTTGTTAACAGAGGTATTCTCTGATTTTACATTGCAGGTTCTCAGTGCATTGCATGTGAGGACTTTCACCAGGATGGCACATCGTAATCATGTGCAGCACTACATTCTGCCTTCTGTGCTTCATAAATGGCGTTTACACCAAAACAAGCTGCTGGACAGCCTGAAACAGAGTGGCACTGTATCTTTCGGTGGTGATATGAGAGCCGACAGTCCAGGCCATTGTGCGAAGTATGGTTCCTATTCCATGATGGATCTCCGCACAAACAAAATTGTTGATATCCAACTTGTACAAGTAAGCAGATTATTAAAAAAATATTTACCTGTGTAAAAAAAACAACAAAAAGAACATGATTGGCATGACAATTTAATAAACTCACCAACCTTTCTACAATGTTTCAAATCTGTTCTAAAAGTTTTGAAATATCTTGGGCACAGACAGAGGAAAATTAAAAATTAGTTTCTTTATTGGTTGTTTCTTGATTGAATCTGTAATTATGTTGCTAGGGATCAGGTGTGCAGTGTAGTAATGTTGTAATGTTATCAGCAAAGACTGCAACAGAAGAAAGTCTATAAAAAAAAAAAAAAAGTTATGTCTGTATGTCATCCACAGAGCAATGAAGTGGGAAGCAGTGAACGCATGGAAAAGGAGGGGCTGATTCGGAGTCTGCATTATCTCGAACAATCTGGTGTTAAAGTGGCCTCCCTGGTGACAGACCGACACACCCAGGTTAAAAAATTTATGTGGGAGCAAAAAGCAGACATTGACCACTTTTATGATGTGTGGCACTTATGTAAAGGTAGGATAATTTGAGAAATATAGTTTTATAGTAATTATTTGTAGCACAGCCCTGGAGGTGGATGCCATCTCCAAGGAAAAGGAGTGCGGTAAGCTGAAACTGTGGCAAAAAAGTATCAAAAATCATCTGTATTGGTCAGCATCAGGTTCATCCAGTGGAGAGGAAACCGTAGTGAAATGGACATCCCTTATCAACCACATCCAGAACGTGCATGTCCATGACATTCCACTCTTCCCCAAGTGCCTCCATCCCTCTACCACTGACAAAAACAAATGGTTGAAACCTGGTATGACAATATTCAATAGCAATTATGTAATTGAACTATACATTTGTAATATTCTCTAGTTGCTATAAACTTATCTATTTGCTATTGTCTATTGTCTTTGCTAAGGTGCTAATGAATAAACGCGTTCTCAACGATGTAAAAAAGCTGAGCCCTCTCTACCAGACATCTGCCTTGGAGGGATTCCACAGTGTGATCCTGCGTTTCGCACCAAAAAACGTGGCCTTCTCATACTTAGGGATGCTTAGCAGGTGAATTGTATAGTAATCTTCTTTTTACACTATATATAGTGTAAAAACCAGTCTCCAGGCTTGTGTTTGACTTTATTATGCAAGTGACCAGTGATCATTTTATTTCACATACGATTTGAACTGCAGCTTTGATTAAATATGATTAAATCCTCTAATCCTCTAAAATATTCTAAATTATCTGTCTGCTCTTCATTGTGCCACTATGACTGAGCATGGTAGAGTGAGTGTAAATTACTTCTACACTTACTTTAACCCCATTTAAATCCTTCCCAATTCAGGCTTTACTTGGCTGCATTGCATTGAAAACTCACGTACCCAGGCAAGGACTGCAGCAGGAGAACTGCAGTTCCAAATGGCATTTCCGAAGGCCAAGCGAGGAGTCCACCATGTTGTGTCCACGGTGAAGACCAAATATACCACAGGTTAGTTAATTCTCACTTGTCTAATGCAAGTTTTCATCTCCATATTAATATATGCATGATTACAAACAAATGTACCACACTGGTGAGATTTTGGTATCACCTGAGCGTGACCAAATAAGTTAAGGAAGTTCTAATAATGTTCTGTGCTTTCTCCTGTGTTTGTAGAATATGTGACAGAGCTTATGGACCTTCTCTTTAACGAGGTTATCCATGGCCCTGCACCCTTTGTGGCTGAGCTGAAAACAGTAGCTGTCCCCGCATTTCTCTGCTCACAGTATGAGCGACCTAAGAAGGCAGATGCCATTGCTAGCCATGTGTCTAGGTTCAGCTGCCCAGGTCCAGGTCGGATGTCAACAGCACCAAGACATGGTGACTCAACACCCATCTAACCTCATAGTCCCTTTCTGCTGCTTTTTGCCAATATCTAAGTTACTACATTACATCATAGCCATTAATAAAAACATTTTTATTTAATTTCACAAAGTGAACAATGCAGTTCATTGAAAAAAACAAGCACGCCACCTTTGCATCACTTGAGTTGAGAAAAAAATTGGGAGGTGTGTAACAGTGGTCATAACAACAGGCTAATCTCTCCATTCCCCAATAATAGTACAGATCTGACACCAGTGTTTTCACCATTTGCATATCTGTCTGTCTGTAATTGACCTCCTGCCTCGGTCGATCCTGCGCTATAGTCCCACCAACCAGATAAATAATTACAAAGAAGATTAAAACACTTTATATATACATATATACAAATACATATACACAGACACATTTCATTAAATGGGAGGTTTAAAGCCTGTGTAGTCCCCATCTTCATCTGGGTATTCCTGATGAATACGGAGAACTACACAAGAGGGGATGACAACTCGGTTTGCCTTTCCAAGGTATCCCCAGCACCAGGAAACGAAACATCTGTAGGCCAGGTAGCGGGCACGGCTGCAACAGCAAAATAACAAAAAACAAATGTTGTCTTTTGTCTGCTAATTGCAATAAAATCAGACATTGTAGAGTCTGCTTTTTTTCTTTTTTTTATCTATCTGGTATCTTTATAGAAGACCGCCTCTAAAATAAATTTGTTTGTTTGACTGGTGCATTAATAAACAGCACTATGGTCTTATTTCTCCATTTGTGTCATGTCTTACATCTATCCATATATCTAATGTATGTTATCAGTTGAGAAACTGACTTAAATGAGCTGGTCTGACATTGAGTCTATGTAAGCTCTGCCCAAACAATCGGTAGAAGAGGAGACCTGCGCTCTTGATTTGTCTATCACATTTCAAATCAATAAAAATGATTTCACTGTCTAACTCACACAGCTCTTTCCTTCACCTCCAGTGGTCCATGATCTGCCTGATAAGTATTAAGGGCATTTTGTAGGGAGTAGGGGTTCAGGCAGACAGGCTCAAGGCCTGGATGAAGAGTCATACACTGTGGCTCTTCAGGAAGCTCTGCACATCTGTTTCACACCTGTTGGAGTGTTATAAGGTTGATTAGTCTTAGAGATCTACTACTCTGCACCTTGTGTATTCATACTTATTTCCAAATGTTTGATGATGTTTTGTTTTTCTTTTTACATACAGCAGTAAGCTCTTTGCAGCAGACATTTTCCTCCTCAGTGGGCATCGTCCTGAATTCTCCACAGGTGCACCTGTACAGATACAGGTTCATTCAGTGTAACCACAGACGGCAAACATTTCAGTTATCAATTCTATATCATTAATAATCATATAGTTATCTGAATGTTATAGAGCATATTCTCTAGGTCAACTTGTGTTCTGTAATGATGACGTTCAATTCACACATGAAGCTGTCTGAAGAGCTGCAGGTATAGTGTAATTAGTATTGAAGTCAGACATATATTTGGTAATATGCAACAAAACTATAAATACTGATTTATCATTCTACAACATTCTGTATACAGGTTAGGAAATCAACTTGTTAAACCAGACACTGACCAGACACCAGACATAAAACTCACCTGCCACTCAATAGTCAATAAGTATTTTTTATTTGAAATCTACCACTTTAGTCACTTTATCATAAATAAGTCATAAAAATAAACAGTTGCAGTGTGGAGAGTAGCTGCTGATTTATTGATAGCATAACTTCAGTTGCCTAGGTAATGCTAATCACTAATACAGGTTGCTAACTAGCATAAATGGGAGGAAGAAAAACTTACCATTCTGTTGTAAATTGGGATGAATGAATTTGATCCAGGGGTTGGTCAATGCCCTCTGACTCAGATTGTGGTTCTGGTGGCTCAAACATATAGGGCTGAATAATACCAATAATACTGCTAGCTGTAGCATCCATATTGTGCTTATTACGGTCCTAAAACGAGATCACGTGACATCACGCGGTGATCATAACCATAAAATTTGCATATTGTATTCCGCTCTGTGGAGTGGGAGTGGCTTCGTGCATTCAGTGGACACGCCCCCACAGTCCTGGAGCTGAGAATACTCATACTGCTCATTTTTACCTCATTTTGCCACCTAATTTCATAAATTTGTCGTTATTTTGATCATTCAACTTTGGCTGGGTGGTTAATAACACTTTCTTCGTTAGTCTGACAGACTCAGAGAACATATTTATTTTGACTTTACACGGACTTTAAGGTTATTATTTTATTTGGTATGTTATTTGTTTATTAGTGTATTACTTTCTTTAATGCTTATGATAGTACCCAGAGGGTTAATGCAAAAATCACATAATGGAAATGTTACTTCTGTCAAGTCCAATGAGGCCAGAATGATGTTTTACAAGATTGTGCCTTTTAATTTTGTAGTATGATAAGAAAATCGCAAAATTTTGTGAAATGATTAATCATTTCACAAAATTTTGCGATTTTCGGGGTGGGTGATATGGGCAAAAAAAAATATCTCTATTTTTCACGATTTTTACGATAATATTTTCTCGATATTTTCCATAAATAAATAAACAAAGTGACACGTAAAGCACGGTACAGTTTTAAATCATTTTCAGTGTAACAAGCTGAATTTGGAACATCTGCTTTGTTGTGAAGTGACTTACACAGCTGATTAAGACTCTTTACTGGTTCACCAAGGACACACACACTGAACAGACAGGGACACACACACGGCACAGAGTGTGCTCTCCCTCGCCAGCTTCCTTTCTCAGGAGTAACATGATGATGGCAAGTTGCATACTTAAAAACAAATTTCTATACAACACTAATCTGTTTCTCCAAACAAAGTTAGCAAACATAGCTGCCAATGCGTTAGCATTTTATGCTAGCGGGACTCCCTTGCATAACTAGCATCACATATAGTGCTGTTATTTGATGATTCCAAAGTCTCTACACGTGAAACCAGCCTTGTGCAGCGCACATTGTGTATGTGGAGTGAATAGAGTAGAGAGAAATTGCCATATGTGCATATTCTGTAGATTATGCTATGTAGACTTAAAACTCCAAAGAGATTTTTTAACCACTGGAATTCATACTGGGGCACGTGCAGTGAAATGTTTCTCTCTCTCCCCCCGTGTCTGTAGAAACAGCTACACAGGCGCCGTGCGCTCACACACACAGCGTCTCTCCCCCTTACTCCCTTTGCTCATCATCAAGCTCCCTGTCTCAACTGGTCTTCTGGATAACTGTTTAGATGCGCTGTTTATAGATGATGTGAAGCTTTGTACTAATTAATTTTTTATTTTGTAGATTCTGATGCCACAGTGACGTGCTTTACGGTAAGCGCA
This sequence comes from Protonibea diacanthus, assembly GCA_028641955.1. Classification (NCBI taxonomy): domain Eukaryota; kingdom Metazoa; phylum Chordata; class Actinopteri; family Sciaenidae; genus Protonibea; species Protonibea diacanthus. The sequence continues at coordinate 2,084 of JAATJX010004683.1, read as the reverse complement.
ATTCTGTCACTTCCGGTTATCGGTGTTACTGCCACGGTGCTCTCTGCTCTGTTCACCTAAACAGATTTTCGTATATTTTTCACATCAGTGATTATCTACATAACTCTACACTATCCTTACACTTGTTCTGTTTGTGCATGAACAAGTTTCTTAACTCTAGCAACCACAACCCGATAGTTTTCCCAGTTTCTGTTAGTCACACTAACTTCCCTAACTATAGCAATGGCTTCTCTCTGCTCTCCTGCTCTCTCTTCTCCTGCTCTCTCTTCTCCTGCTCTCTCCTGCCCTGTGTGCCACATGTTTAGTTACTCCTCGTCCTCCTTTAGCGATAACGGTACTTGTAATAAATGTAGTTTATTTGTAGCTTTGGAGGCGAGGCTCAGTGAGTTAGAGGCACGGTACCGCACCACCGAACAGTCAGTAGCTGCTATAGTTTGCCAGTCCCCTGTAGCCGGTGCGGTACCACCGAAGGTAGCTTCAGCTAGCCGTCCCCCGGTAGTTCCCGAGCAGCCGGGAGGCTGGGTGACTGCCCGAAAGAGGCATAGCCCCAAACTGAAGCCCACGGTACACCACCAACCGCTCCACGTTTCAAACAGATATTCCCCACTCAGCGACACACCCGCTGAGAAGCCAACTCTGGTCATTGGCAGCTCCATTTTACGAAACGCAAAGTTAGCGACACCGGGGGTCATAGTCAAATGCATCCCGGGGGCCAGAGCGGGCGACATCGAGTCAAATTTGAAACTGCTGGCTAAAGCTAAATGTAGATACAGTAAGATTGTTATCCACGTTGGCGGTAATGACACCCGGCTACGCCAATCGGAGGTCACTAAAATTAATGTGTCATTGGTGTGTGCATACACCAAAACGATGTCGGACTCCGTAGTTTTCTCTGGACCCCTGCCCAATGTGACCAGTGATGACATGTATAGCCGCATGTTGTCATTTCACCGCTGGCTGTCGAGGTGGTGTCCAGCAAACGATGTGGGCTTCATAGATAATTGGACACCTTTCTGGGAAAAACCTGGTCTGATTAGGACGGCATCCATCCCACTTTGGATGGAGCAGTTCTCATATCTAGAAATATGGCCAAGTTTATTAGTCGACCAAAACCGTGACAACCCAGAGTTGAGACCAGGAAGCAGAGCTGCAGTCTTACACGCTTCTCTGCGCCTCCATTAGAGCAGCTGCCCACCCAATCCTTTTGTATAGAGACTGTGTCTGTCCCCCGTCCACCTACATTATTTAAAGATAAAAAAAACAGAAGAGGAGTTCATCATAAACACTTAATAAAAATTAAATCAACACCTCCAACAGTCCAAAATAAGAGAATTAAATGTGGACTCTTGAATATCAGGTCCTTGTCCTCTAAAGCTGTTTTAGTCAATGAATCAATATCTGATTGTGATATTGATTTATTTTGTCTCACTGAAACATGGCTGCAGGAGGATGAATATGTTAGCTTAAATGAATCCACTCCTCCCAGTCATTGTAATACTCATATTCCTCGTAGTACCGGTCGAGGTGGTGGAGTTGGAGCCATATTTGACTCAAGTCTTTTAATAAATCCTAAACCTAAACTAAATTATAATTAATTTGAAAGTCTTGTCCTTAGCCTCACTCACCCAACTTGGAAAACATTACAGTCAATTCTATTTGTTACAGTATATCGAGCTCCTGGCCCTGAATTTTTATCCGAATTTGCAGAATTTGCAGAATTTGCATCAGGCTTGATCCTCAAAACAGATAAAGTAATTATTGTAGGTGATTTTAATATTCATGTGGACAACCACAATGATAGTCTTAGTACTGCGTTTATCTCTTTATTAGATTCAATTGGCTTCTGTCAGAGTGTAAATAAACCGACTCATTATCTGAACCACACTCTTGATCTTGTTCTTTCATATGGCATCGAAATTGATCATCTAATAGTCTTTCCACAGAATTCTCTTCTATCCGACCATTTTTTAATAACCTTCGAGTTCATATTACTGGACTATAAGCCTTTTTGCAGAAACTCCTACAGCAGATGTTTATCTGACAATGCTGTAGCCAAATTTAAGGAAGTGATTCCTTCAGTATTG
>JAATJX010004681.1:0-10384 GCA_028641955.1 Protonibea diacanthus | reverse complement strand
TGTGTGTGTGTGTGTGTGTGTGTGTGTTGGCCTGCAGCATATTGACGAGAGAAAGCTAATTATTTCAGGGGCTGATTCACTGGAAGCCATCAATTAGACTCTTAACGCACACACACACACACTAATTAACCTTATTGACCTCAGAGTTGGAGTTTAGGGACCAATTCAGTTTACTGATGAAACTGCTGACACATAAATAAATACATTAAGTTAAACCATCATCTCGTATAATCCAGTTTCAGAGTGTGATCCCTCTGTGGTAACCATGACTACAGCTGTACTCGAGTATTTACTCTGATTACATTACTTCTGATCAGAAACTAGTGAGTTGACAACTTTGCTAACAGCCAAACATCAACCAGGTCACCAGCAGCAGACACAGCAGCAGCTAATATTACTGACTAGTCCAACAGCAGTCAGCCCAGCTCGGCGTCTGTCTTTCAGCCTTTTATTTCACCAAGCTCTCACCAACCACTAAAAGTCAGTCCCAGATTTACTCTTGTCCGGCGGCTTCTTGCTCGCTCACTCTCTCCTTTTCTCTTCTTTTCTCTTCTTTTCTCTTCTTAGCTTCCTCCGTCAGCGTCCTCTTCGCTCTCTTCTCCTCTGCCATTATGTCCATAGAGGCTGCTGACTGCTGGGCCTGAACACCTCTTCTTCTTCTTCTTCTTCTTCTTCTTCTTTTTCCCGGTGCTCTGAGCTCACAGTCAAACAAACTGAGCTAACATGAGCTAACAGCAGCTAACAAACTGAGCTAACTTGAGCTAACAGCAGCTAACAGACTGAGCTAACATGAGCTAACAGCAGCTACAGCTGTCAGCAGTTTACTTCACTGTCCATCATAAACTCTGTAAATCACAGAGAGTTGAGGCGGAGCAGCCGGAGGACATCAGAGGGAAAACCAGAAAACATTTTCTCCATAAAATATGATCCAGTTTCACCAAAATCAGTGAAATAGTTGGTGTGCTTTAGGGGTCTCAAGGTGTGTTTACTGGTCTGTGAGGCAGTTGGAGAAGTCTTTCAGAATCTTTAATGTGGTTCCAGGACTATTCACAGTGTTTGTGGAGCTCTCAAGGTTCCACGATTCCTGAGGAGGACTTGAGCATCCTTTAGGAGTTACCAGAGGTTCATTAACCTGAAGCTCTCCTAGGCATCCTGAAAGAGGTTCCAGGAGTTAGGGAGGAATTTCCAGGGATGTGTGTGTGTGTGTGTGTGTGTGTGTGTGTGTGTGTGTGTGTGTGTGTGTGTGTGAAGGAGAGAGAAAGGGAGAGACAGGCCATGACTGAAAGCTTTGCAATATGACCTGTTGTGAAAATCAATGTGCATTAACACACACACACACACACACACACACACACACACACACACAGTTAATGTGACATCATGGAGTCTGATGGTTGAATTGAATCTGCCTCATAAATCCACATTTACAAATTTAGAGAAACGTTATTGATGTGTGTGTGTGTGTGTGTGTGTGTGTGTGTGTGTGTGTGTGTGTGTTTGTGCGTGGTAATTTGTGTCTGTGAGCAGTCCTTGAGGAAGGCTAAGTTAGAAAGGTTCCAAGGTGTTTCTTGATGGTTTTTCTGGAGGATTTCGTCGAAATCAGATTACAGCTGAAGAGCAGAACCTTGAGATATTTCGATCCGAAAGGTTCCTGAGGCCGTTTGTCAGAGCAGCTTCAGCTGTCTGTGATGTCCAGTCTAACTGGGAATACAACAGCCTAGCCCTTTAAGACACGCGTTACCATGACGACAGATTGGAAACATGTTAGCATTAGCAACTATAAAGCCATGCGCATCGTTTGCTTCATCCTGCACTGGGAGTCAACTGTGTGTGTGTGTGTGTGTGTGTGTGTGTGTGTATGTGAGAGAGGTAATCAGTGGTAAGTGGAGTGTGTTTCTGGGCGGAGCGATCAGCCGCCTGAGCCCGTTAATACTGCGATCAATACTGAAATGGAGGGAGAAGATCTGTGTGAGAGTGTGTGTGTGTGTGATTATGTTAAACACTTGTTTATACAAACAGTGAAGGTGTGTATTTGTGTCTTGAACTCTCAACATCGGTTAGACATTTTAAAGAATCAAAGTTTTAGGTTCAAACTCTGGTCAACACACACAAACACACACATATACACACACAGTTTGTTTGAATGAAGTGAGGTCCCATCAGAACCTTTATCTCCATCCATCCCTTTAACACCTTGTATCTTCACCTGTTTGTTACACATAATGACATTAAACACACACACACACACACACACATACACACGGGTTGGATTTCAAAGTCTAAGTGTGTCAGTAAATAATCAGATAACACACACACTTTACTGTCAGTCAGGATACCAGATATCTTGCTGTGGCTGCAGGCAGACCGGAGCGAGCAGACAGGCAGACAGGCAGGCAGACAGGCAGGCGGAGCAGGCAGGCAGGCAGGCAGGCAGGCAGACAGACAGACAGACAGGCAGGCAGGCAGACGGGCAGGCAGACAGGCAGTCAGGCAGGCGGCAGGCGAGCGAGCAGGCAGACAGGCAGGCAGGCAGACAGGCAGGCAGGCAGACAGACAGACAGACAGGCAGGCAGGCGGAGCGGGCAGACAGGCAGGCAGACGGGCAGACAAGCGGTCAGGCAGGCAGACAGGCGCAGGCAGGCAGGCAGGCAGGCAGGCAGGCAGACAGGCAGGCAGGCAAATGGGCAGGCAGGCAGACAGGCTGACAGGCGGGCAGACAGGCAGACAGGCGGGCAGACGGGCAGGCAGGCAGGCAGGCGGCAGACAAACAGAGGACAGACAGACAGGCAGACAGACAGGCAGACAGGTTGTGGCAGCTGTTGAGCGGTGGTGAGTTTAATGTCTGCGTGCTGCATTCAGGACGTGGTGGAAAATTCGATGTGGACTATGAGCAGCATTGGAAGCAGCTCAGGCTCACATTGATCTCGTTCGTTCATCAGATGAATAATAAAGGTGTTTGTGTCACGCTTCGCTGCACCACGTTCTCCTCCGCTCACCAACGATCAACATCACAGACATCCATGGGCGGACCACAGACATCACACCGTCCGCGGAAGTAATGTTACATTAATGTGATTTCATGCTCACGATATGATCATCGATTCAGTGCATAGAAACATGACCAGACCAAATGGTTACTATGGAAACCATGTGGAAGTAAACTCTCAGTTCAGATACACCCGTTAATATATGTGTAGTACTCTGTGTACTTACTGTGTAGTTGTGTAGTATTTGCTTACATTTGTATATTGGGCTATTCACCTCCACCTCTTCCTCCTCCAGACTAAGACTCAGAGGGGCGGAGACAGACTGAGACTCAGAGAGTGGAGACAGACTGAGACTCAGAGCACTGAGACAGACTGAGACTCCAGAGCACTGAGACCTTTGAGACTCAGAGGACTGAGACAGACTGAGACTCAGAGGACTAAGACTCAGAAGGATAGAGACAGACTGAGACTCAGAGGACTGAGACAGGCGAGACTGAAGCACTGAGAGACAGACTGAGACTCAGAGGAGACTAAGACTCAGAGAGGCGGAGGAGCTGGAGACGCTGGGGCTCAGAGGACTGAGACTGACTGAGACTCAGAGGACGGGAGACAGGCTGAGACTCAGAGCACTGAGACTGACTGTCAGAGGACTGGGAACAGACTGAGACTCAGAGGACTAAGACTCAGAGGATGAGGGCAGACTGAGACTCAGAGGACGGAGACGAGCCCCAGAGACTCCAGAGACTGGGAGCACAGGATGGAACAGACTGAGACTCAGAGCACTGAGACAGACTGAGACTCAGAAACACTGAGACAGGAATGAGACAGAGCACTGAGACAGACTAAGACTCAGAAGAGACTGAGGAGACTCAGAGGACTGAGACAGACTGAGACTCAGAGCACTGAAGACAGACTAAGACTCGAAGGACTGAGACTCCAGAGGATGGAGACAGACTGGGAACTCAGAGACAGACAAACTGAGACTCAGAGAGGGCAGAGACAGACTGAGACTCAGAGCACTGAACCAGAATGAACTGAGAGCACTGAGACAGACTAAGGCTGAGATTGTGAGACTCAGAGAGACTGAGACAGACTGAGAGTCTGAAGGCAAGAACGAACTGAAGACTCAGAGACTGAGACAGACTGAGAACTCAAACACTGAACAGACTGAGACTCAGAGCACTGAGACTGACTGAGACTCAGAGGACTGAGACAGACTGAGACTCAGAGGACTAAGACTCAGAGGATGGAGACAGACTGGGAACTCAGAGGACTGGGAGCAGACTGAGACTGGGGAGAGCACTGAGACAGACTGAAACTCAGAGGACTAAGACTCAGAGGACGGGAACAGACTGAGACTCAGAAGGACTGAGACTGACTGAGACTCAGAGGACGGAGACAGACTGAGACTCAGAGCACTGAGACTGACTGGAGACTCAGAGGACTGAGACAGACTGGGAACTCAGAGGACTAAGACTCAGAGGATGGAGACAGGCCTTTGAGACTCAGAGGACGGAGACAGACTGAGACTCAGAGGACTGAGACTCAGGATGGAGACAGACTGAGACTCAGAGCACTAGGGCGAACTGAGACTCAGAGCACTGTGAACCAGAATAGAGACAGAGCACTGAGACAGACTAAGACTCAGAAGGACTGAGACAGACTGAGACTCAGAGCACTGGAACAGACTAAGACTCAGAGGACTGAGACTCAGAGAGAGGATGGAGACAGACTGAGACTCAGAGGACAGACAAACTGAGACTCAGGAGCGAGCAGACTGAGACTCAGAGCACAGGAACAGGAAGATGAGACAGAGCACTGAGACAGACTAAGACTCAGGATTGGGGCTGGAGACAGAGACAGACCCAAGGAGTCCTGAAGACAGAGACAGACTGAGACTCAGAGGACTGAGACAGACTGAGACTCAGAGGACAGACAAACTGGAACTCAGAGACGAAGACAGACTGAGACTCAGAGCACTGAACAAGAATGAGACAGGCACTGAGACAGACTAGGCACTCAGAGGATTGGGGCTCAGAGGACTGAGACAGACTGAGAGTCTGAAGACAGGAACAGACTGAAGACTCAGAGGACAGAGACAGACTGAGACTCAGAGACTGAGACAAACTGAGACTCCAGAGCACTGAGACAGGAATGAGACAGAAACACTGGGAACAGGCTGGGACTCAGAGGACTGAGACAGGCCCCAGAACTCAGAGGACTAAAAGACTCAGAGGATGGAGAACAGACTGAGACTCAGAGGACACAGAAATGGGACAGAGACTGAGAGCACTGAGACAGACTGAGACTCAGAGACTAAGACTCAGAAGGCCAGAGACAGACTGAGACTCAGAGGACTGAGACTGACTGAAGACCAGAGGACAGGGCAGACTGAGACTCAGAGCACTGAGTTGACTGAGACTCAGAGGACTTCAGAACAGACTGAGACTCTCAGAGGACTAAGACTCAGAGGATGGAGACAGGCTGGGGCTGGGGACAGAGACAGACTGAGACTGGGGACTGGGAACTCAGGATGGGGTGGCTGCTGAGACTCAGAGCACTGAGACAGACTGAGACTCAGAGCACTGAGACAGAATGAGACAGAGCACTGAGACAGACTAAGACTCAGAGGACTGAGACAGACTGAGACTCAGAGCACTGAGACAGACTAAGACTCAGAGGACTGAGACTCAGAGGATGGAGAACAGACTGAGACTCAGAGGACAGACAAACTGGGAACTCAGAGGACAGAGACAGACTGAGACTCAGAGCACTGAGACAGAATGAGACAGAGCACTGAGACAGACTAAGACTCAGAGGATTGAGACTCAAGAGGACTGAGACAGACTGAGAGTCTGAAGACAGAGACAAGACTGGGGCTCAGAGGACTGAGACAGACTGAGACTCAGAGGACAGACAAACTGAGACTCAGAGGACAAGAGACAGACTGAGACTCAGAGCTTGCAGACAGAATGAGGCAGAGCACTGAGACAGGCCAAAGACTCAGAGGATTGAGACTCAGGAAGGACTGAAAGACAGACTGAGAGTCTGAAGAAGACAGAGACAGACTGAGACTCAGAGGACTGAGACGAACTGAGACTCAGAGGACTGAGACAAACTGAGACTCAGAGCACTGAGACAGAATGAGATATGACACTGAGACAGACTGAGACTCAGAGGATAAGAGACATTGAGAGTCTGAGGACAGAGACAGATTGACACTCAGAGGACGGAGACAGGACCTTTACTGGACTCAAAGTAACAGATTACTTTTACTTTGGTAACTGTGTAATACACAGTGTGTGTGTGTGTGTGTGTGTGTATGTCTGAGAGTGATGGGATTTGAAGTGTTTGTCATAACTGCAGCAGAGTGTCTCAGCTATTGATCAGCTGCTCTGCTGGGAACCAATCCTTCATTTGTGTAGTAAAATTACACTATAGTGTGTGTGTGTGTGTGTGTGTGTGTGTGTGTATGTGTGTGTGCGCGTGGCCCCAGGGCAATGGAAATAGGAGAGTTACATCTGGGTCTCTGGACAATCGATTAGAGAGAGTGTGGGGGAGGAGGAAGAGGAGGAGGAGGAGGAGGAGGAAGTGCTGAGTCTGAAGCTCCACCTCGGGCTTCACATCAGGTGAAGCATCAGAGAGAAGTGAAGCAGGCAAAATGGAAATAAGACCGACCTGAAGAAAACCTGAGAGAGAGGCTTTTATTTTGAAATTCTGTGAGAACAGACATCAGATCAGCAGGAAACAAGAACCGCAGTTTATTTTTGAATTTCTGTGTTACAAAACAAACAAAAGCAGAAGATGATGATGGCTGTCCGGTGATGCTGGTGGTCGGCAAATGCGATCATGGCAATGATAGTTGCGGGTGAGATGGGCCCAGTGGTGGCGGTGGTGAGTTGATCTCCAGCGAAGCTTTTTATGTCATATATTGAATTAAAACATTCATTTAATTCCTTGTGTTCAGAAAATGAAGGCTGATACTTATTATTCACATTTTGTTATTATCTTTTCAGAAATAAAGACTTTTTACCTTTTTAGCGACAGACATTCAGGAGAAGTTATTTTATTATTAACGATCCAACTAATAATTTATGAATTAACCAGAAGACATTTCATGTTTTTAATTCTGTTAGAATTTTATTGATATAGCATCATAACTTAAGTTCTCTTCTGTCACACTGAGCAGCTCTACACTGAGTCTTCATAAAATGATCTACAGACTCAGCACTTTACACAAGGCAGATAAACTGGGTAACAGGCAGAAACATCAAACAGAACCTGATAATGGTGGACCCACATCTGCAGAAGCGTCATCATCAGTGCAGCCTGATGACAACCTGTGGAAGAAATGAAACTCAGAAGAAGAAATTAAGTTAGTAACAAGAGGGCCCAGTGCATCATGGAAGTGTAGTCCTGTGGCAGCATAACTAAAGGGATGACCTGAGTCAGCACTAACTATAAGCTCTATCAAAAAGGAAAGTCTTCAGTCTACTCTTGAAGGTGTTGACTGTGTCTGCCTCCTGAAGCCAGAATGGTAGTTTGTTCCACAGAGAGGCTTGATAGCTGAAAGCTCTGGCTCCCAATCTACTTTTGGAAACTATAGGAACCTAAGAGGCCCAGCATTCTGAGGCGCAGTGTTCTGCTCTAGAGGGGTAGTAAGGTACTATGAGTTCTTTTAGATATGATGGTGCCTGGCCATGAAGAGCTTTGTATGTAAGGAGAAGAACTTTAAATTCTATTCTAGATTTAACAGGTAGCCAGTGCAAGGAAGCCAAAATGGGAGAGATGTGATCTCTGATCTTGGTTCCTGTCAGAACACGTGCAGCAGCATTCTGAATTAGCTGCAAAGACCTAAGAGACTTATTGGAGCAGCCTGATAACAAAGAGTTACAATAGTCCAGCCTAGAAGGAACAAATGCATGGACTAGTTTTTCTGCATCGGTGTTAAAGGACAAATCCTGATCAAAAACAACTCCAAGATTCTTTACAGTGGAGCTGGAGGCCAGAGTGATCCCATCTAAAGTAACTAAGTCTTAGAAAGAGAGTTTCTGAGGTGTTTGGGTCCAATTATCATCATCAGCTTCAGTTTTATCTTAATTTAACATCTGAAAATTGTATGTCTTGTTTGATTCATCCTGTTACATTTTATGATTCTATTATATCAAATCTATGCAGACACACTCAAATCATGTGTTGTCTTCTGGCTAGAAATCTTTGAATTACAGCCTGCGTTATCAGTGCTGCACTGAATAACGGTCAAGCCAGTAAAGCAAATCTGAGTTTGAGAGAGACAGACAGACAGACAGACAGACAGACAGACAGAGAGAGACGGGCTGGTGGTAGACAGATATATATGGAGCTCTTTAGTGGCTTTAACAGTAAAGTGATGATGGTGCAGAAGAGAATCCAGCTAATCACTTAAAGTAGGTCTGAGTGTGTGTGTGGCTGTTTTAACCAGGCCGAGTATTAATCACTGCAGCTGTTCTCCAGGGATCTTTAAACACACACACACACACACACACACACACACTGTCAGTGTTATTAGTTGTAGTTTTCTCAGAATTTCTATGGGAGTGATGATGTCACTAATATATTGATGGTGTCACTGGTGTTGTCATAATACAGTCACAAACATCATCATGCAAGGAAGAAGGAAGTCTCCTCCGTGGACATGATGGGAAAACCTCTGACTGCTGAAGCTGGCGGCTATCGTCTGATGATGATGTAGCCTCTGGGGGCAACAACCGATGTTGCAGGGCTTCAAATGTGGTCAGCTGATATCCGGGCCAAGACTTCCTCTGCAGTCAGTTTGATAAACAAGAATGTCGACACATGTTTCTGCTGATGTCAGTAAACTATGTGCACATAATATGGTTGGTCAACAAACTGAGATGAAAATGTTTAGAGATCAAGAAGTGTCCTACACAGAAATCAGGGCAGACTAGTGTTTCCTACTCAGGCATCAAGCACACAAGAAGCCTCCTAGTTAAGGATTGAGGAAGAACGAAGCATCCTTGTTGGGATTGAGCAGGAAAGGAAGTCAACCCATGGGTCATCTGTTGTCTGGTGTGTGTTTGTCTCTCAGGTCAGACGGTGTGTTTGGGTGGTCCAGAGCATCCCTGCTATAAGATTGCATATTTCCACGACGTGTCGAGCCGTGTTGCCTTCAAGGAGGCACGTCAGGCCTGTGAGATGGACGGAGGGTCCCTGCTCAGCATTGAGAGCCAGGCCGAGCAGACAGACATCGAAAATCTGCTCCAGGTGAGACAGACACCAGGCCTTCATCTCCTTCCTCCTCCTCTTTACCCTCTCACCACTCTCTTCCTCCTCTTTGTATCCAGGAGCTGCGTTCAGGAGCAGTAGGCGGTGCAGGAGGTGGAGCAGAAGGCGGCATAGCAGACGGAGATTTCTGGATCGGTCTGACTCGAGTGGATGGAGTTGATCAAACTCATCCTGAACTCAGCAACACCTTCACTTCCTGTCCACAGCTGTACCACTGGACAGACGGCAGTGTGGCCTCCTACAGGTGATGGAGAGGAGATGATGATGGTGATGATGATGATGGTGATGGTGATGGTGTTGATGTTGATGATGATGATGATGATGGTGATGATCATGATGATGATGATGATGATGATGATGATGATGAAGAAGATGATGATGATGATAATGGTGACGGTGGTGATGATGATGATGATGATGATGATGAAGAAGATGATGATGATGATAATGGTGACGGTGGTGATGATGATGATGATGGTGTTGATGGTGATGATGGTGATGTTGATGATGATGATGGTGATGATGATGATGGTGATGATGATGATGATAATGGTGATGATGGTGATGATGATGTTGATGATGATGATAATGGTGATGGTGATGATGATGATGATGTTGATGGTGATGATGATGATGGTGATGATGATGATGGTGATGATGATGATAATGGTGATGGTGATGATGATGGTGATGGTGATGATGGTGATGGTGATGATGATGATGGTGATGATGAAGAAGATGATGTTGATGATGATAATGGTGATGATGGTGATGATGGTGATGATGGTGATGATGATGGTGATGTTGATGATGATGATGATGATGATGGTGACGGTGGTGATGGTGATGATGATGATGATGATGATGATGATGATGGTGACGGTGGTGATGGTGATGGTGATGATGATGATGATGGTGATGATCATGATGATGATGAAGAAGATGATGTTGATGCTGATGATGAAGAAGATGATGATGATGATAATGGTGATGATGATGATGNNNTGATGATGATGATGGTGTTGATGGTGATGATGGTGATGTTGATGATGATGATGATGATGATGATGTTGATGATGATGATGGTGATGATGGTGTTGATGGTGATGATG
>JAATJX010004678.1:0-10268 GCA_028641955.1 Protonibea diacanthus | reverse complement strand
CTCCTCCACCTCCTCCTCCACCTCCTCCCCCTCCTCCTCCTCCTCCAGTAAATTCTGAATAACTCTGCTGCTCCTTTAAGATGAAGACGAGGCTTCATCATTCTGAGCTGCAGTGAACGCAGCGTGGTTACTTCAGGGACGTTTGTAAAGTTTCAGCTGAAACATCAGAAATCAGATTTCTGACAAAATGATTGTTTTTGGAAAAATATTCTGAAATATTCTGAAATATTCAGTTTTGTGATAAATGTGTTACTGAGGGTAAAAAACGCTGCATCATTGTTCTACCTGCTGCAGGAAATGCTTCGTCATGTTAGGCCGCCGTCGCTCTCCACAGCAGGTGTCCGTACATTCAAATGTTTCTGTAATGTTTCTGTAACGTTTCTATAACGTTTGTGGGGGGTTTTGTGGCACTGCTTTGCTTCAGTCGATCAACACGTGGAGTGAAGAAGAGTTCAGATCATCTCGTGTCAGCAGAAGCTGATGGAAAGATTCAGAGTGAGTCAAACCGTTGATGGACTCATTCAGATTCACAGTACGACTTCGTACTGCGTCTTCTTCTTTAGTACGAACGTTCACGTGCGTTACATCGAGCTTCAGGCCCGCTCACGTGCAGTGATCCTCCTGACACTCACTCTGATACTTTGTCTGCAGCGTGGACACGTCGAGGTTGTCGAGCTGTCTTGTGTGATGTTGTTGAGCTCTGCTCGCTGTGTTTGTTCGGAGATCAGAACGTTTCGCAGAGTTTGACGTCGGTTTGTTGTCAGAAGTTTCTCTGCTGGACTCATGTCAGCAAACCTGGTGATGGTGTGAGAAGAAGTTTAGTCACACAGATAGAAACTTCATGTTCATGTTCTCATGTTTGCTGAGTAAAACTTCATTCATCATTTTGAGGTACTTGTACTTTACAGAGTATTTCCGTTTTTTTGATACATTTAAATTAAAGCTTCAGTCACAGATTCAATAAATAACTAACAGTAACAAAACTGATGAACACATGAATGCACCAATAATTAAAATAATACACGTAGCGTAAAAAAACGGTCAAAGGACTGTCGAACAAAAAACGATGACGTTTAAATTTACTGACATTTTCAGTCAAAGTTTTACAGAGAAACTCTCGTATTTTACAGTCTGAATTATTACAGTCAAACACCTTCAATAAAATGACATACTAATAATTTTACAGAGATACTCTGTTATCTTACAGATTTATTATGTAGCAACCTCTCAATGGGCTTTAACAACACTCGTCACATTCACACAGACACTGTAAAAATAATACTTATACTACTAACACTTTAATTAGTTCATTTACAAATAATGTCTGTAATTTTTGTTTTGTATACATTTAAAGAAAAACAGAAAACTACTGTAAAATAATTCATCAGTCATTATTCTGCACAGCGAGTACTGTCAGTACTTTGAGTACATTTTGAAGCCGATACTTGTGTTAAAACATGAAGTGCAGTATTTGTACACTCAGTACTCGATGTTCTATGAAAATGGAGAAACCAAGAAGAAGAAGAAGCAAAGCCTGCTGGGTAATAAACCGCTCAGATGTGTGTGTGTGTGTGTGTGTGTGTGTGTCTGTGTGTTTGTGTGTTACTGCATATCCAATATCAGTCTTATTGATTATAACAGAAGGTGAGGGGGGTGTTGGAGGGTAAGTAGGGACATAATTCACCCTCACTGGTGTCATTTGGATTATTTAACCCTCGCAGCACACAAACACATGCTGGTTAATCAGATCAATAATCAGATGATTAATCCACAACCAAACTAACCGTTAGTTTATCAGCTCTTTACCACAGACCGTCTAAAACCAGCCCGTGCCCCGGGCCTGTCAGCCTCCTCTTCTTCTCCTGTGCTACAAACACTAACACTGCCACAGTGCTCAGAGCTCACAGTCCGGGCAGCCCGGCTAACAAACTGAGCTAACAGCAGCTAACAGACTGAGCTAACAGCAGCTAACAGACTGAGCTAACAGCAGCTAACAGACTGAGCTAACAGCAGCTAACAGACTGAGCTAACAGCAGCTACAGTTGGCAGTGTAGCATGATTTAAAATGTGTTTATAGTAACATCAGGTTGGTGTCATTTAAACCTCTGATCCGAGGTCACTGATTCGTCGATCAGTTACCTGTGCAGGAGAACAGAGTGTTTGGTGTGTTTGTTTTGTCCTCTTGGAGGCACCAGGTGGGTGGGTGTGTGTTTGTTTGACTTAATTTACCCAGAGAACACACACACACACACACACACGCGCACACACACACACACACACACACACACTCTGCAGACAGACAACCTGCTGCTGTCGTCTCGTCGCTCTCAGTAGTGACTTGCTCAAGGGCACCTTGACACCAGCGGTCTGACACTTTCAAATGAAAGTTACACTGAGCTGTTGTATACTGACACTTCCTGTAGTTTTCACAATAAAATGTCACACTTCCTGCACAAAGATAATTAGAAAGTAAGTGTTAGCGGACGGGTTAGCCTCTGTTAGCTCGTTAGCATCCTGAAACATTCATTAACGTTAACGAGTGTCACGTGTCATTACTTTAAAATCCACAAAGAACGAAACCATTCCTCCATTTTGTGTTCCACTAAGAACCACACTCTGGTTCTGGTTCCACTGTGGTGAGAACCTGACGAGGTTCTGGTGTCGTTAATCCTCGGGTTGGTACGATGATGAAACATCTTTCATGCTAATGATAGCTAGCTCATCTGTGTGTGTGTGTGTGTGTGTGTGTGTGTGTGTGTGTGTGTGCCGGTGGCCATTCTTCGACTGAGTCAAGGACAAACGGACCGTTAGCGCCGAACACGAGAGGTCACTTTCACCCTGACGTTATTCATCTGTTCTCTCTCTGGTTCTTTGTTCTGTTCAGGTTCTGTTCAGTTCTCTGTGGTTCTGTTCAGTTCTCTGTGGTTCTGTTCAGTTCTCTGTGGTTCTCTGTGGTTCTGTTCAGTTCTCTGTGGTTCTGTTCAGTTCTCTGTGGTTCTCAGAGATTCAGATGATTCAGATTTGTTTGTGGTCTGATCAGTCTGAACCTTTAGAACTTTAAAGACGTGAGAACAGAACAAAATGTTCTACGACAAGCAAATACATCTGTGTGTGTGTGTGTGTGTGTGTGTGTGTGTGTGTATGTGAAAAGATGTGAATTAAAAATCCAAAAAGTCTCAAAAATGTTCCGACCAAAAGTCCAAAAACATTTTAACAGTCTGAGCTGAACAAAACTGAAACATTCTCCGATAAAAATGATCAGAACGTTTAGAACACGTTCAGAAAGTTCCTGAAGGTTCTCGTTCGTCACACAGATCAGCTGACATACATGAGTCTAAAAATGTTCCAAACGTTTCAAAAACGTAGTTGAAGCGTTCCGGAAATGTTCTGAAGGCCTAAAAAGTCTCTTCACGTGTCCGCAATCTACAAAGACTGAAGCAGAAACACACACATGCATACACACACACACACACACACACACACACCTTCCTCCTACATTGAACATGCAGTATCTGCTGACTCTGTGTGTGTGTGTGTGTGTGTGTGGGCTGATTGGTCAGTGGGAGGCTGGTCATGTGATTTATGGAGGTGTCTTCATTTAATGGCCCTGAAATCGTCCCTGCCCTCTCGTGTGTGTGTGTATGTGTGTGTGTGTGTGTGTCCTCATGTATTATAGATGAGCCCCTCCCCCCTCCACAGCTCAGTGAGCAGCCTCATACCAGCAGAGACCTCCTCCTCCTCCCCCTCTTCCTCCTCCTCCTCCCCCTCCTTGGATGTGTCTCGTTAGGTAACGAGTTTGAAGTCGTTAGTTGAACCAATCAGACTTCAGCTCGTTTGATCAGGTGATCAGGTGTTGGGTCATTAATTGTCCTTGTCTCTGTTTCCGCGTGTTCGCAGACGGACGGCGAGACAGTGATGTCATGCTGATGTCACACAGGTGAATGAAGCCTTACCTAATGAGCTCTTTCCAACTTTTCACACTGAATACTACATTACCCATGAGCCTCAGTGGCTGTTGCTATGGAGAAGAAGGCAGTCAGCGATGTGAATCAGTTGGTCACCATGGTTACTGAATTTTTTAAAAAGCGATCCAGAATCAGAAAGTGACCCGCTGTAAACTCACCGAATGTGAAGCTGTGATTGGCTGACTGTTACTGAAATGCACCATGGGAGTTGTAGTCTCTCCTTCAGTTTCACGAAGCAGGTATTTTTTGTTCTGATGATTCAGCACAAAGTGTTCCCGCCTCCTCAGTGTTTGTCAGCCAATGAGGTGACTCGGACTCGTTCTGTGAGACTTGACACACACTGGAACTGTGACTTGTTTTGAACTGACTCGAAACTTGACCTGGACTTTGGAGATGTTTTTAACTCGACTTGTTTCTTGAGGCGTGACTAGTTTTACAGGTCATCTCCATAGCAGCTGCCACCATAGCTCATGGGTAACGTAGTGTTTAGAAGCAGGAGTAAAAACAACTGATGATCATGACCAGCGGCTCCGCCCACTGCTCTGCTATTGGCTGAAAATGGGGGTGGGTCATTGCATGAAGGCGTTCACAGTGAGGTCACGCTGCACCAGAATTCTCAGGAGGGTTATGGGCAGCTTTAATCATAACGTGGACGTTTCAGTGTTGTTTTAAAAAAAGAATGTGTGTCACATACGTTCATGAGAAACATCAGATCTGGGTCAGTGTCACCTGCAAACAGAGGAACACGTTAACGTTCTCCAGGGAACAGGAAGTGGAACCAGGACGCCGAATGTTAGCGTTGATCCTGAAGGACGTTTGAATTTAATATCAGTTCATTGATGAGGCACAGACTGAGAACACAGATCAACATTTTATAGATATACGTCAAGAAATGGACAATCACGCCAAACATTTGGTTTAAAAACAAGAACCTTTTGAAACGGGTTCTTTACAGAACCACACAGGACTTTATTGAAATGGTTCTTTAAAGAACCGCTCGATAAAAAGTTCTTTGTGGAGCTAAAAATACTTTTTCACCTCCGAAAAACAAAGACACCAAGAAATGCAGAAAGACAACACTAAAGGATGATTTTAATTCTCGCTCTCCGGAGTCGTTTTCACGTGATTAATTACTGCAGGAGGCTCGTTAATACATTAACACACCACACGGACTAAACAGACCTTCAAAGATTTTGATTAAAGAAATCATATGAATCTCTGCGGCTCCAAACGAGTTCAGAGAAACCAACCCTCGTTTTTAATGTGAACGTCACCAAAAGGAAAGACTTCATTCTTAATTTAAAGAAATCAGGCCAGCTTCAGTCTGTATGTATGTTTCATGTATAATTAGTATGTGGATTCCATTTTAGGTCATTTATACATACATTATGTATAATAAATATAACATGTATTAATATTTTGTTATAATATTGAATATTGATATTTCATGAGCTAAAATGATGAACAGATCAACATGATTTATTGTTTATCCAAACAGTCGCAGATGAAGTCAGTTATAAACCCAGGTGTGAATATTTGCTGGTTTCTGACACATTTAAAAGAACATTTGTCACATTTACTGACCAAACAATGAACCCATAAAGAAAATAATGTGCAGATGAATTGATAAGGTCAATATTTTTAGATATTTGGCGTTCATTCGACAGCAGATATGTTCTGCCTCACTGTAAGCTCACATACCAAAGCTCTGCTAAAATAGCAGCACTTCTTTCACTGCTCATCTTTTATGTGGAGACGTTTGGAGGCCGCGGCAGAGATGAAGGAGTGAAGACGAGCGTGCGGAGGATGAATGAGTTAATGGAGTGGAAATCAGGTGACCCAGTTAGAGAGGCGAGGCCTGGAAGCGTTAACGCTGAATATTCAGGCTGAGAGACAGACAGGAAGTGTCATTCATCTTCATCTTACATCAACCAGGCGTGGAGGAAGTCTGATCGGTACACACCAAACTCCCTTTAAGAAATTTGACATCTAAACAATTCTTTATGTGTCCGTAACAACGCGGGATGAAAGACGTCACGTCCACAGTCTGTCAGCTCAGCATCGATGTAATCCACAAAGATCAACTGGCTCATACATACATGTACTTTACTCTCTTTATCGGGCACGGCCTGAATACAGTTCAGTTTTAAACTGAATATTCTCATTCAGAATATGAAAACAACTGAACACACCTCCTGTGTGACGTTAGAAACGCCTCGGAAGAAAGCGCCGTGTCTTTGAATAAATCACAGATTTAACCAGCGATCAATACTCAGCGGAGAAGCACAGCTGTGATGTTTATTGGTGTGATTCATCAATGGATGATCAATACTTTATTGAAGCCGAGTCAGATCTGCTGCTGCTGGAATATAACAGATGTTTTAACAAACGCTGCTCTCTGATTTAAAGCCTGTGTCAGAGTCTGCTGTGTGTTTCTGTTATTGTGGATGATGAGTTCATTTAATACACAACCAGTTTCAAAGAGCTTTAAACGTCAGACCGAACACGGGAACACACATCTAAAGTCTGGAAACAGTTGAAGAGATTTAAAGGTCAGGAAATAATATCGTGTGAATAAAATGTGAAATAACAGAGGACCCATGACGGAGCCCGGAGGGACGCCACGTCGTCATGTTTGTCTGCTCATTAAAATATTCATCATTTAAAAAAAACTGTGTTTACAGGGTCTCACACATCCCGGACCCGATCTTTCCCCATGTGGTCTAACCCAAACCACACCGACCCAGTCCGCCTGGACTCTGACCCAAATACCTCACTTCAGAACTGGGCTTCTCAGCTTTATGGCCTTACCCATAGTTTCTTCTAACCTTAACCACTTGGACTCCTTACCTAACCCTAACGGATACACACACCCTCCAAACCATCAGAACCATCAGAAAACCATCAGAAAACCATCAGATTTAACAGGTTCTTTCCAGTTATTTTAACCCAAACATCATCTTTGGTTTCCATACTGAAACTCAGCATCAGTATTTAATATAAATTCATCACGATAAAAACTCTATTCTTTTTAATTTCGTTGTTATTTAAATACTAAATATTTAAGATGTTTTATGGAGATTTGAATGTTTAATCTTTATCGATGTTCAATTAAAATTCAGTTTTAGTTAAAGTTAAAAATTAAGTTAAAAATATGACCAAAAAAAAAAAAAGAAATTTAAAAAAATTTTAAAAACCTGAGAAATTCTGAATTCTTCGTGGCTCGAGGATCAGCGCAGCACTGAGGCACTCTGGGTAATCTGTTTTCCCAGGATGCAATGAGTCATGGCATCGATAGATAATCTTCCTTTAGTCGGCTGACAGGCGGAGTGTGTGTGTGTGTGTGTGTGTGTGTGTGTCCTCATACCATCACACACTTACAGCTGTCAGATGAAAACCTTGTAACGTTAATGAGCTCCTCTCTGATGAAACAAACACGTTTACCTGCTCTCGTGTCACCTCGTTACAGGATCGTTAATTAATGTTGTTAAAAACTCTACAGACTCTACTGAGCATGCTCAGTGCTCAACTTTGACAGGACGCCATCTTTGAATGTGTCCTTCCTCCTTCTCTCCCTCCATCTCTTCTTTCATTGAGTCCTCCCTCAGGTAAATAACTTCCCTCCTTCCCTCCTTCCCTCCTTCCCTCCTTCCTTCCTTCCTTCCTTCCCTCCTTCCTTCCTTCCTGTTCCTCCCTCTGGCGTCTCATCACCTCGAAGTCGTCGTCAGTCTGACGTTCATTTATAGACTCAAAGTGTGTGTGTGTGTGTGTATCTGTGTGTGTGCGTTTTGATCACCTAATCACTGTAAAAATCTTTAAACGACATCGATCTTAATAACTTCACATGTTTCATCAATACTAATAATCTATAATGTGTTTCTGATCGATCAGCTGAGTCTTCCCAGTTTTTTAGAGTTTTAGTGACTTTCAGCTCGTTGTTTCTGTTCTGGTTGACTCTTTACCGCCCTCATGGCCCCATTACATGACGTGCTGAGTCAGAGATGAGCCGCGAACAACGTGAAGAGTTTAGAGACTGGACACAAACACGACTCAGCGTTAATGAAAGGTGATGAGTCAGCGTTATTTCAGGTTTAATTAATTGAAAAAATGATTTTAGACAAAAAACAACAAAAAATATAAAGACTGTAAAACTAAAGACTATAAGACCAAAGACTAAAGATTATAAGACTAATTTATGAAATTATCAGAACACTCATCAATAATGGAAATAATCATTTTTATTTAAAATGATTTTTACAGTCTGAAACAAACAGACGGTAATTAACTCATTCATCAGCGCGCACGCACACACACACACACACACACTGTTAACGACTGCTGACTGATGGTGCGTTCATGTGCTCATAAGAGGCTCCGACATCTGAGCCTCTGTGAATCTGTGTCACGTTTATTTAACAGCAGAAAAAAAAAAATGTAACAAAAAATGAAAATTTTATGAAACTAATTTATTTATTTATTTTTATTCTTTTTAAAGAATAAAAATGAGTTTTGTGTTTGTGAGCGGGCGGTCACAGAGCACAGATGGACTCTGGGTAGAGCCAGAGATCCCAGTGGATTGTGGGTAACACGGCTCGCTGCTGGCATGGTTTACTCCACACACACACACACACACACACACACACACACATAGTGTGTATTCATGCATGCAAACACACACACACTCTGCTGGCAGAAACACACTCTGACACCTGAGGTCAACGTCCTGATTTAAGTCTGCATGACAAGAGAGAGAGGAAACGCTAAAGGATGTGAAGGGGAGGAAAGAGGAAAGGTAACAAGGAAACAACGTGAAATGATAAAAAATAAAACGAGTTTAAAAAAAGTAAAAGGAAGGAAGGAAGTGAAGGAAAGAGAAAGACAAAGGTAAGGAATGAAGGAGAGGATGTTAGGAAAGGAGAAAGGAATGTGAAATGGATGGATGGTCATGTGATCAGATTTGGTAGAAACAGAGGCTGAAATACACAAAAAATGTACAGCGTATTTAATCTGTCAGATGACAGAGCTGACGTCGTGAACGCAACGTGAACAGTCTGGTCTTAGTCTTGTCTTGATCTCAGTTTCAGTACAGTCTGGTCTTGGTCTTGTTTTGGTCTCAGTCTCAGTACAGTCTGGTCTTGGTCTTGTCTTGATCTCAGTCTCAGTACAGTCTGGTCTTGGTCTTGTCTTGGTCTCAGTCCTCAGTACAGTCTGATCTTGGTCTCAGTCTCGAGGCTGATCTGATCTTGGTCTTGGTTTTGTCTCAATCTTGGTACAGTCTGGTCTTGGTCTTGTCTCATTCTTGGTACAGTCAGGTCTTGGTCTCAGTCTCAGTACAGTCAGGTCTTGGTCTTGTCTCATCTTGATACAGTCTGGTCTTGGTCTTGTGTCAGTCTTGGTACAGTTTGATCTTGGTTTTGTCTCAGTACAGTCTGATCTTGGTGCCCACATCTTGGTCTCAGTCCTCAGTACAGTCTGATCTTGAGTCTTGTATCTTGGTCTCAGTCTCAGTACAGTCTGGTCTTGGTCTTGTCTTGGTCTCAGTCTCGTACAGTCTGATCTTGGTCTTGTCTTGGTCTCAGTCTCAGTACAGTCTGGTCTTGGTCTTGTCTTGGTCTCAGTTTCGGGGGTCTTGACTTAAACACTGTTAAATAATTTGTTGCTCGTCTCTCTGTCTTATCAACATGTCAGGAGGCGTTCACATACTTCATGTACTTTAGTACTTCATGTACTTTAGTACTTCATGTACTTAAGTACTCCATGTACTTTAGTACTCCATGTACTTTAGTACTCCATGTACTTCAGTACTTCCATATCGAGCAGCAGTAAAATATAAAGCAGAATAAATACTGTATAGATGAATACTTTGTGTATCTATGACGACCAGCTGATTCATGTCGACACTAAAAAAACGAGCAGTAAAAATGACTGTTAGTTATTTTAACGTGTTTTTTACAGTGAAGCAGCAGAGCTGTCCTCTCTCTCCCCTCCCCCACCCTGTAAGTACTGCTCGCTCGCCCGCTCTCTTCCTCCTCTCCATCATCACCCATCCCCCCTCTCTCTCCATCTCATCCTCCCTCTCCTCTCTCTCCTCCTTCCTCTCCTCCTCCCTCTCTCTCCTCCTCCCTCTCCTCCTCCCTCTCTCTCCTCTCTCTCCTCCTCCCTCTCCTCCTCCCTCTCCTCCTCCCTCTCTCTCCATCCCATCCTCCCTCTCCTCCTCCCTCTCTCTCCATCTCATCCTCCCTCTCCTCCTCCCTCTCCTCTCTCTCCTCCTCCCTCTCCTCCTCCCTCTCTCTCCTCTCTCTC
>JAATJX010004675.1:0-11138 GCA_028641955.1 Protonibea diacanthus | reverse complement strand
TTTTATTTTCACTTGTGAAACACATTTTTAGATTTATTCACCACTCACGTTTCAGCCGCGCTGAGCTCGAGCCATCAGCTCTTCACTACTAGCTATGGAGACGAAGACAATCCACTTTGCGTTACCTGTTTTATGTATTTATTTATTCTTAACTAAGTTATACAAAAATAAAGTTAACTGAGATCAGTGTTTTATTATGTGTGTACAAATTACAATATTTAATTTCAGTTCGTCATAGCTACACGTCAAGAGATCTTAAGCAAAGTGATTGGATGGTTTTTAACTGCAATGCACCCTGGGAGTCGTAGTAAATGTATGTTTCACGTCTATAAAACGTGAGATATTTTGAGAGAACAGTCCGTGTACTTCTGCGACTGTTATTTTTGTTCTCATCTGAAAGACACTTGCTTGGCCAGCTAGCTAACAGCAGTACTAGCCTATATTAGCAACGTAGTTTTAAAGAGATGGATGGCCCGGCCTGTAAGGCTGAAGGCTGATGGCAATAGGCAGTTAAATCTCCTCTCTAAACAATGAACTGTTTAAATGTTCTCAAAGGATTAATAATATTCAGATTTACCAAGCAGTAACTTTCCATAAGTCTAAATTCATATTTTAATGAGGCAGTACTGTTAACCACTATTTGATACGTGCTGTCATTTTAAGCAAAACAGGACATTTCATATAAATAGGAAACTTCAGTGCTATTGTGTTTTGTAATTGCCATTGCTTAATAAATAATACAGTACTCCTCAGACCTTTGCTCTTAACTAATTATTTACAGGGCTAGATTTTAGCCACGCCTGTTTGTGTGAGAATGCCAGAGATGCCCCTGCCACAAGCAGCCATGTCTGTACACAAAAATCACACAAAATCAGAATGTTATTTCTGGTTATTTCTTTGCTGAGAAATGACTTTTGTACCTCAAATAATCCCTACATGTTTCATTTTCATTTGCAGAAATGACACAGCCAAAAAAGAAAGCGTGCCCGTCTTGCCAACAATTTAAACATGAAGACCTGCAGTGGATACCTGTCCAGCCTAGAATCTAAGCAGAACTTAGCTGTCGGTAAGTTTTCTTAGTTGTGATTTTACAAGGGCCTCCCAGACAATTATATATTTATCACATATTATTGTCAATGTTTCCTTGTAAATTATTAAGTCAAAACTAACAAGACAGGTCTTTGCATATAAACTTGCATAAATAAATGAGGTGCTCAACATCAGAATAAATCAGAAAATCAACACAGTAAATACATCAAACTAGAGACAATAATAATACCACATGGGCCATGAGGCCATTTTTAACCTTGTATATGGTCAAAGATGAGAAAAATATAATGTAACATTATTTGTCAAATCAGTGTTGTACCACTTGATTTTGTTCTGGCCTATATGTGCCTACATTGTACCACACTTTCTTCTCCTGTAATTTGTCAAACTAGTCTGGATGCATAAAGTTTTCTTTATTGTTCTTGTAGGTTTTAACACTGCATGCCCGGGGCTACCAACCTATTCTTTTCCTGAGCCATCCTGACTGGAAAGGCCAAATCGTCAGGGACATTATACACCATGTAGATCCTCATAAAGATGAAGAAGTTGTACGAGTGCGTGCTAAAAAGTAAGATAGATTTTGTTTAACATGAAAATATTGTTATGATATGATACACATTACCCCTTTATGCACTGAAGCACATGCACAGATTTTGCCCTACCAACCAAAGCTCACCATACTGAACTTCTGGTGGTAGCTGCCTGATGGGCAGCAGTCGTTTTCAAACAGGTTTTGCTTTTTGAAAAGCTCCTGCAGGGTTGTCACAGTCAGTACATTTACATGCAGCAAGAAATTCGAATTTCTGATCGTATCAGACTTAGTTCGGACTTTTCAAAGTGCTTGTAAACACCTTAGTCCGATCTACTTCGGACCTATTTCAGACCACATCGGACATCTCAAAATCGGATAAGAACACCTAGATAATTTGTTCATAGTCGGATATTTAACGCCATGTATACTCAGCAATCGGATCTGAAGCGGATTTTGCGTTCTGCGCATGCGCGGCATTTTCTGCTGGGGCTTTCACCCGGAAGCCGAAAGATCTGTTCTTTTTATGCATTATTAGGACGAAAATAATACACGAAATATACGCAGATGTAGCATCGTCCATCTCCTCGTATGTAATCTTTGTTTGAATGCGGTCAGATAGTTTGTTGTCGCTGATAAGTAGAGGTCAACCGAAAGTGGCTCTTTGTTGAGAGGGCTACAGCAACACCTAGCGTATCGGAGTCAGCCATGCTCTGGCCGTTTATCCGATTCTCTGAACAGCATGTATACTCAGACAAGTGATCCGGTCATGTCATTATCTGATATGATCAGAAATTCGAATTTCTTGCTGCATGTAAACGTACTGAGTGGTTACTGTGCAGTAGTGTGAAACAGCCTTTAGAGAAAATTTTCTTAGGCTGTAATTTGATGGCTAGAGCCATGTGACTGTCTTACCTCTTATCTAATGGACCCGTGACACTTCCTCTTGTCTAGCTTCAGTTACGTTTAGCCATTTAGCTGACGCTTTATCCAAAGTGAAAAGTAAAACAATAGCTGTTTCATACTTCTTTTAAAAACTGTTCTTCATCACACTTTATGCATTTAAGAATATGCTAATAATCCACAAATGATGCAGTATACATGTCAATTCATGTAGTTCTATGTAGCATGACATAAATACAGATGATATTTCAACCTAGACATTCTCATAGGTCACCACCAAGGTTATCCTCTTAACCTTTATGTGTGTGTTAAGCAAAAAGGATTTAAATACATTAATGTACAAGTCATTCATACTGCTTGATTTTGTTTACTCAATTATATCATCCTATCTCCATATCATCATCATCACCACATCTCCATATCATCATCATCATCATCATCCCATTTCCATATCATCATCATCATCATCATCATCATCATCATATCGTTATCATCATCCCATCTCCATATTCATCATCATCATCATCATATCATCCCATCTCCATATCATCATCATCACCACATCTCTATATCATCATCATCATCATCATCCCATCTCCATATCATCATCATCATCATCATCATCCCACCTCCATGTCATCATCATCATCATCATCATCATCGTCATAGTCATCTATCATCCCATCTCCATATCATCATCATCATCATCATCGTCATCATCATCATCATCCCACCTCCACATCATCATCATCATCATCGTCATCATCATCTATCATCCCATCTCCATATCATCATCGTCATCATCATCGTATCATCCCATCTCCATATCATCATCATCATCATCATCCCATCTCCATATCATCATCCCATCTCCATATCATCATCATCATCATTATCATATCATCCCACCTCCATATCATCATTATCATCATTATCATCGTCATCTATCATCACATCTCCATATCATCATTATCATCATCATCATATCTTGGAATGACTGAAGAGGACAGAGATCTATCTTACAGAGATAAGATCATCTGAGGAGTTTAACATCTTGTATGATGGTGTAGGCTTGATCAATAGTTTCATATGTAATGAAATGTAACATTTGATAGGTCAAGGTTTGTTTAGGCCCGACAAAGGCTACTGTGTACACTGGAAAAATGTTGTTGAATGTTTGATGGGTTATCTGGCAACATGACATAGCCCTTTCAACCTCACCTTCATGCCCTTCATGGTACAGGATTTTGATTTCATTTACTACATATGCAGGTTACAGTTAGGGAAGGGCACTGTGTTGTGGATTGATTTGGCACGTTCAACTACTGTTATGGGCCATCTGCCGAACATGGGTGTCATTCTGTTTCAAATTACTGCTGATTGGCAGCGATTACAATTATCTGAATCCAAACATCACTATTCTTGTGAGTCGTGTTATTGCTGGTGATTGTAAAATATGAGGCTGCTCATGTGATTTTATATTTCCAGGAATATGTGGCTGAGGATATTTGTGATGAAATCATTCCTAAAACAGTCCTCAATTCACACAGGTGACATATTTCTCCATATCTGCCTGCTCTCTGAGGAACTGTTTCTTCAAGCACATCAGCACTGACAGCACTGACCTGTCTATGTTCAAAACACTGAACCAAACTCACCTTGTGAGTGTGCTGCCTCATGCTTTTAGTGTGTATTATGAGACTTTTAACTTATGTAGTGTTTTTGAGTACCCCAGAAAGCATTCCATAAATAAAATGTTACTGTATATGTATGTGGAGGGGGCGTGGCGCATCAGCTGTAGGAGAGAGGTGTGGGGAGGGCTCAGGAGAGCAGCGCCATGGGAGTGATTGACACACCT
Organism: Protonibea diacanthus; assembly: GCA_028641955.1. Taxonomy (NCBI): domain Eukaryota; kingdom Metazoa; phylum Chordata; class Actinopteri; family Sciaenidae; genus Protonibea; species Protonibea diacanthus. The sequence goes on along the minus strand of JAATJX010004675.1, from coordinate 6,798 downwards.
GCGTCTGGTTGAACTAATCACTCTCTCCTTCCAAAAACAGTAGCGTGCTGGGCCTGGAGGAAGGCAGAACACATGAAGACAGCGCACACGGAGGCCCACGGCTGTGAACGACGAGACCAGAGAGGCCGTCCGAGACACGGCGTGTATTGTGTGTGTGTGCTGACAAAAAGAATAAAAACCCACTTCAAAATGTCATCCTCAGTGTCCTTGCTGAAAGTACCCACAGTGGCATCAGGCCACGTTACATTGGCGCCCAACGTGGTTCAGCAGGTGGAAAGGGCATCAGATGACGGAGCCACAGCAACCAGTCACGACGCTGGCACAAATGCTGGCGGAGGTGGCTGCAATGAATCGGGACCAGGCTGTACTCAGCAGGCAACAGCTGGCAGCCCTACAGTTGCAGGCAGATAGGCAGACACAGCTGCTGGAAGCGATGGTGCATCGGGCAACATCACCAGCCCCGGCCTCGCTCGCCGGACTCACTCTCCATAAAATGTCGGCACACGATGATCCACAATCGTTTATGGAGATGTTCGAGGTAACGGCATGTGGCTGGCCGGGGGCAGAGTGGGGCGTGCGGCTGCTGCCCCTATTTTCAGGGGACGCACAAACCGCGGCGCTCGGCCTACCTGCCCCCTCCCGAGGACAGTACGGGGAGATCAAAAGGGTGATCCTAGACCGACTGGGCCTCTCCACAGAAGACCATCGCCGCAGGTTCCGGGGAACCAGGCTGGGACCCGCCGATCAGCCATTCGTGTTCGCCCAGCAACTGAAGGACGCGGCGACCAGGTGGCTACAGCCCAGGGATTCTGCTGGCGAGGGGCGGATGCTGGAAGCGATTATCGTGGAGCAGTTCGTGGAGGGACTCCCAGCGGACACCTCGGATTGGGTGCGCTGTCACCGCCCGGCGGACCTAGCTGGTGCCATCACCCTGGCGGAGGACCACCTGGCCGTCCTCTCCCGGGGCTGGGCGCATGAGGGTCGGCCGGCCTCTCCTGCCCGTCCCACGCCGGCACCCCGCAAAAGACCCGCACCGCCCCCTCCCCACCACACACCCGCTCGACCCTCCCCTCTCCCCCGCACTAATCCTCCTTCTCCTTTCTTTCCTCCCCAGGCTCCAGCCGCTACAGGTGCTGCTCCCGACCCACAGGGGGTTCCTCAGGCGGCAGGGCAGGGCTGCTGGAGGTGTGGACAACCCGGACACTTCCGCCGTGAATGCCCGCTCATGGAGGTTGGACAAGTGATTTGGGTTGTCGGCCCTCCAGCACCCTCCCCCGGTCCAGGAGGGACGTACTGCGTTCTGGTAAGGATTCAGGGGGGTACGCATCAGGCGATGGTGGACTGCACGCAGTCTATAATTCATCAGAACCTGATTCGTCCCGGGGCTTTGATAGAGGCAGAATGTGTGGATATTAGGTGTGTGCATGGGGATATTCACAGATACCCTGTAGTACCAGTGGAAATCCGGTTTAAGGGTAAAAAGCATAGCGTGAAGGCTGCGGTTAGCTCCCGCCTGACGCACCCTCTGATTCTGGGTAGTGATTGGCCAGGGTTCGATAGGTTAGTGGGACAGTGTGTGGGGGTGCGTTCACGGCCGACAGGGACATGGGATATGTGCGCTGTGCTCAGCGGTGACGCGAGGTTATCTGACACTGCAGACGGGGAGGGGGAGCCGGTGGGGCCTTCACAGGAGGCTCCGCAGGTTCCCGTGTTTGACTCCATGGAAGATTTTCCACTTGAGCAGTCTCGTGATAATACTCTACGCTTTGCCTTCGACCAAGTGATACAAATTGATGGTCACATGGTGCGCCCTGATGCAGCGTTGACATATCCACACTTTTCATTGCACAGGGACAGATTATACAGAGTGAGCTGTGACACTCAGACAGGCGAAATAATTACCCAGTTCTTGGTACCGAAAAGCCGCCGGGAAATAGTTTTCCAGGCGGCTCATTATAACCCAATGGCTGGGCATATGGGGTGTGAGAAGACACTGAATCGTGTAATGGCCCAATTCTATTGGCCAGGCATTTGGGCAGACGTGCGCCGCTGGTGTGTGTCTTGCCCCGAATGCCAGTTCGTTAACCAACTGGCCATCCCGAGAGCGCCCTTACGGCCATTACCACTGATTGAGGTCCCATTTGAACGTATTGGGATGGACCTCATCGGGCCATTTCACCGGAGCGCACGTGGATATCGCTTTGTGTTAGTCCTGGTGGATTACGCAACGCGATATTCAGAGGCAGTGCCGCTGCGCACCATCTCCGCAAAGAGTGTGGCACAGGTGCTGTTTCAAGTTATCTCCCGAGTCGGGATCCTGAAAGAGATCCTGACTGAGGAAGGCCCGAGGAGGCCCTCAGTCCAAACTGCCAGGGGTACGAAATGATGATCAGAACCTAACCTGTAAAGCTTATTTTCATGAACTACAGGGTCTTGTGGCCGCCTTCTCTAAACAGGTGGAGAACCAGAAAGGAGGAGTCGCTACAGCAGCCACTCCTGAAGCAGAGTGGGTCCTGCTATGGGTCGTCAAACGAAAGTGGTCAGAGCCACGGTGGACAGGCCCCTATCAGGTGGTGGAAAGAACATCCCACGCGGTGCGCCTGAAGGGAAAAAGGAGACACCTGGTTCCACTGGAGCCAGTGCGTAGCGGCCAAAGAACCACAGTGATCCCTGACTGAGGTTCAGAAGGACCTCCAAGCGGGGAGCACTGGGCCGGCTGGCTCAGAGAACAATCCCACCAACAAAGGGGCAGAATAATCCCCTGGTGGAGATTAGGGCGCCAGGGTAGTTACCCCTGGCTCCTGACGAAGGAAGAACAGCAGAAGGGAGGAGGTGAAATAGCGCTCCTCTCCTACACGTAGTGTGCCAAGCTACCACCCGGGAGGAGGTGAAACAGCGCTCCTCTCCTACACATAGTGTGCCAAGCTACCACCCGGGAGGAGGTGAAATAGCGCTCCTCTCCTACAAGTAGTGTGCCAAGCTACCAACTCAAGAAAGAAGACAGCCATCGATACGTGAGCAAAACTGATCTGCAAATGATACCCTCACAGTTGCAGCTGTGGATATTCTGTTGGTTCATCATTATAGCAGTTTTTACGTGGGCCCTGGTCAAATTGGGCCACACAGGTCAGACAAGGCTGTGAAAGTAACATCTCATGGAAAGGTCTCATTATGTCTCTCATGATTTCTATTGCTACTTTTCTAGCTATTGTAGTTACATATGGATGTTGTTGCATTCCCTGTATCCGCGCCCTATCCATCAGACTTATTACTGCATCCATAGAAAAACAGGATGTTCAGGCAATGATGCCCCTCCTCCAGCAGGAGGAGGAGGAACCAGGGGAGGAGGTGGACCCCCCTGTAATGGATCCTAGATATAAAGATGACATCTGGGTCCAATGCACCTCGACCTGAATTCAGACACCATTTACTCTATGAAGAAATTGGCTGAGTGATCTCTTAGAATAGATCAAAAGAGGGAATTGTGGAAAGAGATTTCAACACACATTTAACTTAGCCTTATCATCTGCTTTTTGCTTTTTACAAGTATCATTAAAGAATGCATTACCTATTAGTCATGTAATGAGGGATTTGCACATGTATGGGTAAAATTGGGGTTAAATAGAGACAGCAGAGATAGAGTCACGCCACCCATGAGGTTAAAGGAGGACATGTTTTGTGAACGTTAGGGTGAGTCTTGTGACAGGAATCGCACTCAGAGAAAGGGAATAGATACAATAACACCCTGGGAACATAACAGATACAACTTAAACATCTGGAACATAATTGTTACAACTTAGACGTCTAATAAACATGTTTTTCTGATCCTTATCAGTTATTAAGACCAGGGTGGAAGAGATGGGAAGTGACACTGATGGAAGGATGTAACGGGGAGGGATGTGACGTAAAGGGGGGCGGACTGAACTGAATAATCAAACTAGAAAATTCCTGCGGAAATTTTGAAAGTGCCGAGTGGACTGTTGCCGGGGGTCTGTATTGGAAAAAGTACACCTCAAATAGTAATATTTAACATGTTTACTTACACACATGAGCAGCTAGCGCTAACACGCTAGCCACTAATTCTAGAATTAGCTGCAAATGTTAGCAATTAGCATGTCTTTACTAAAAGGTTTGTAGAAGGTCAGTGTAGTAGTAATGTCCTACAAAACTCTGTAGTACAAAGTTTGTGGAAATTGTTAGGTGTGTGTGTGTGTGTGTGTGTGTGTGTGTGGTGTGTTTGTCTTGTCTGTCTCTGCGCGTATGCTTGTCTGTGTTGGTCTGTCTCTCTGTGTCTGTGTTACTGTCTTTCAGTTAGTGGCTAGAGCTAACGCGCTAGGTGCGCCGCTGTCTCTGTCATTTTACACAGACAACTTCAAATTAAGTGCCAATAACTGCTAAAATGGCTGCCTAATGTTAGCAATTAGCATGTCTTTAATTTTTAGTGGCTAGAAATTAGTGACTAGCGCTGACACGCTAGCATTTAGCATGTCTTTAATTTTTATCGGCTAGAAATTAGTGGCTAGCGCTGATGCGCTAGCAATTGGCATGTCTTTAATTTTTAGTGGCTAGAAATTAGTGGCTAGCGCTAACGCGCTAGCTGCTCTGCTGTCTCTGTCTGTCATTTTTCACAGACAAGTTCAAATTAAGTGTCAATAACTGCTAAAATGACCGCTTAATGTTAGCAATTAGCATGTCTTTAATTTTTATCGGCTAGAAATTAGTGGCTAGCGCTGACGCGCTGAATGACAGTCACTACAGAAAATGTCTTGCTTAAGCTGAATGTGTTATTGTCTGTCAGTTAGTGGCTAGGGCTAACGCGCTAGGTGCTCTGCTGTCTCTGTCATTTTAGACAGACAAGTTCAAATTCAGTGCCAATAACTGCTAAATGGCCGCCTAATGTTAGCAATTTGCATGTCTTTAATTTTTAGTGGCTAGAAATTAGTGGCTGGCGCTGATGCCCTAGCTGTGCTGCTGTCTCTGTCTGTCATTTTACACAGACAAGTTCAAATTAACTGCCAATAACTGCTAAAATGGCTGCCGCCAGGCAGTTACTGCACCTGTTTGAATGTCAGTTGGAAGACAGAGAGAGAGAGAGAATGCTGAGACCACGCCTCGAACAGGAAGGATTTCTGGCCAAACCGTATTTCTAATCATTGAACCGGCTTTATTTTGGGCATCTTGAGCTCTTCCTGGACGTCTAGATATGCAGTTTGTGTGTAAAATGAAGAAATGTGACCTATTCAAAGAAAGGTCCTATTCCTCCAGAATTTTCCCCCCTTTTTAACATGGGAGTCTATGGGGCTGTGGATGGGTGTTGGTGGCGAATCTTTGTGTCTGACGCCAAAACTATAATACTGACAGCTTTAGCAGACGAATCTGAGTGAGAAGACAAATTTTCCTACGTTTCTATCTATAAATTATGTCTGTAGTGTGAAATTTGTGGCCACAGGAGCAGTTTCCGTTTTATTTTTTGACTTATTTTTTTCTCTCCTGCTCACTCTAGCTGATGATGTCATCCACTCTAGCACAAACATTGCGCGCAATACACACCCATTATAAACCCAGAAATTTGAGCAAAAACCTGCTCAACTTTGAGCCTCGATAGTTTAAAAACAGTAAAAGGTGTGGATAAGTGACGTGAATCAATGAAGAGAAGGCAAGAGTACCTCCATTTTAAAGTTTAAATGAAGTCTCTCTGTGAAAGTATGCCAGAGCAGTTCATTTTTGAAAATGTCTGTTGAAATATTTTTTTCTTCGGGGTTTTCCATTCATTCCTATAGGAAATTTTTCGCAGTTTTTCGCGAATTTTTCGTGAATTTCTTACACAGGTAAAAGCACGGGATTCGGGATGAAAACACACGTTTTGATATATTATTTGTTGGGGGTCCTCTGGCCGGTTCGGGCCGCATTTTTCAGCGAAAAAGGGCGGAAAATGAATAATAACTAGAAAATTCCCGCGGAAATTTTGAAAGTCCTGAGTGGACTGTTGCCGGGGGTCTTTATTGAAAAAGCACACCTCAAATAGTAATATTTAACATGTTTATTTACACACATGAGCAGCTAGCACTAACGCGCTAGCCACTAATTCTAGGATTAGCTGCAAATGTTAGCAATTAGCATGTCTTTACTACAAGGTTTGTAGAAGGTCAGTGTAGTAGTAATGTCCTACAAAACTCTGTAGTACAAAGTTTGTGTAAGTTGTTAGGTGTGTGTGTGGTGTGTTTGTCTTGTCTGTCTCCGCACGTGTGCTTGTCTGTGTCTCTGTTACTGTCTGTCAGTTAGTGGCTAGCGCTAACGCGCTAGCAATTAGCATGTCTTTAATTTTTATCGGCTAGAAATTAGTGGCTAGCGCTGACGCGCTAGCTGCTCTGCTGTCTCTGTCTGTCATTTTACACAGACAAGTTCAAATTAAGTGTCATTAACTGCTAAAATGGCCGCCCAATGTTAGCAATTAGCATGTCTTTAATTTTAAGTGGCTAGAAATTATGTTGTGATTTAACACAGTCCTGCTGGATTCACTGCCAAATTAGATGACTGATATATGTCACATCATAGGCATAGCAACAGCAGATTTAAACACAAACTGTTCGGATTTTTTTAAATTCAGCCCTCTGAAAAGGCTTAACAGGAAGCACACTGAAGCAATAACTCGTGTTTTATCCTTGGTCTTCTTTTATTTTTATTGTAAATGACCACAGGCGACCACAAGTCATAAACCTGAAATGAGTAAACCAAATATAACAGGTTACATGTAATTCTATTAATGAAATTGTAACTTATATTTTTATCTTTTTACCA
>JAATJX010004660.1:0-10402 GCA_028641955.1 Protonibea diacanthus | reverse complement strand
TTTTGAGAAAATTGAGTCCAAATTTTGAGGAAAAAAAAGTCAGAATTTTGAGTGATAAAGTCAGATTTTTGAGGAAAAAGGTCAGAATTTTAAGGAAAAAAAGTCAGATTTTCAGAGAAAAAAGTCAGAACTTTGAGGAAAAAATGTCAGAATTTTCAGGGAAAAAATGTCAGAATCTTAAGGAAAAAAAGTCAAAATTTGGGGGGAAAAAGTCAGAATTTTGAGGAAAAAAGTCCAAATTTTGAGGAAAAAAAGTCAGAATTTTGAGAAAATCAATTCAGAATTTTGAGAAAATTTAGTCAGAATTTTGAGGAAAAAAAAAAAAATCATGTGGCCGTAACCCTCTTACATAAAAATCAAATCTTAACATTATGAAAAAAAAAAAAAAACTTACCTGATCGTAAGTTCGAAGATTTGTGCCAGCCGGTCGTGAAGCATGTTCGCCTGCAGAAAAACAAGTCTATGTCAGCGATAAATTTACTCACTTCTATTTTTACTCGTCTTTTCTTTCCTCCTCATAGCTTTCCTTTTCTTTCCTCATATCCTTCCTCTTTTCTTTCCTCATATCCTTCCCTCTTTCTTTCCTCATATCCTTCCTCTTTTCTTTCCTCATATCCTTCCTCTTTTCTTTCCTCCTCTCGTACCTTGGACTCGCAGTGTGCAGCGATCTCCTCAAACGGAGCTTTCTGGAACTTCTCCATCACCTGGCGCCTCTTCTCCCTCTCCTGCTCCTCCATACCGGTGGTATCTGAACACAGGAGTGCAAACAGTAATATTCCTCACACACACACCTTTATATTTATGATACACCTTTATGAAAGCTGAGGAGGAGAAGCTGATCTCACCGATGGCCTTCTTCAGGGTCTCGAACGTGATCTCCTCAGCCAGCTGCGACTGTGCAAGAATGAAAATACAGACGTTATCCTGGCGTTACGCAGACGTTATCCTGACGTTACACAGACGTTATCCTACGTGTTGTCTGGAGGTTTGAGTGTTCGCCGTTACGTACCCGCCCACTGACCTTGTCCGGGAGGCTGTTGGACATGATGTCCTGAATGGAGGTCGTGTCCACAAAACTCTTCCTCCTGGTCAGACGGTCTTCATCTGCAGAACGAGAGACATTCACGTCACCTCAAGACAGTGATGCATGCTGGGTAAACATGAAGCAAACTTAGTGTAAAGTGTAAAGTGCGATGTGACCTTTAAAATATGACCAGTGTGTTTTGGTAGTAGTTTTTCGGTTCTGCGAGTCAGACTAAAAACCTGGACGCAGTCTCTGAGACTTCCTCACAGACTGTCTAAAACCTGGACGCAGTCTCTGAGACTTCCTCACAGGTTTCTGTAGAGCTGCTGTGAAGCTCAGGTGGTGGCTCTGGACACCATCTTGGCAGTCCTGCCTCCGTCGGCTCCTGGCTAATCTAAAAATGGTGAAGCAGTGTGACGAAGACGATCTTTCTTTAACCTGAAACGAGTCGTTTTAGTTGTCTGAGGAGCTGATTTACTGCTGACACATGACGACTTATAAACTTTATTATCCACACAGCCTGACTTTGATTCTACTTTAATACAGCAGGAAACAAATCCAGCTGATCCAGCAGGTGTAAAGTTCTCAGGTACGTTGCCGCCTCAGGAGGGCCTGTCTTAATATCAGCGCCTCGAGCACTTCAGTACTCATCACGCTGCGCTGAGGAAAATAAAACACACGAGTGCAGCGACTGACTGTCAGCGCAGCGTCAAGGTCGACGACGAGGGTCAGAAAAGTGACATCAGACGAGGTGTGAAACACGTTAGCAGCTCGTCAGGAAACTGATGTGAAAAGACAGAAAAGTGGAGCAGGCTTCATCCGACAGAGCAGCGCTATGTAAAGCAGTCGGTGTGACAGAGATCATGTGGTCACAGTTTTGGTTCTGTCTGTTCCTTCAAAAGGTCGGCTCCGTCAAGATGGTTTGCAAATTAACACATCGGAGTGGTACACACTTTGGACTGTGGTACACACTTTGGACTGTGGTGCACACTTTGGACTGTGGTACACACTTTGGACTGTGGTACACACTTTGGACTGTGGTACACACTTTGGACTGCGGTACACACTTTGACAGCGTCCTGACACTCATCAATCCACATTTAAAGCTGTAGCAGCCATTTCCACCAAACAAGCTCAGACAGACAATGTGCAGAACTACAAGACTGCAGTCCACCAACAGCACTGACAACAACAACAACAACAACTATAATAATATTCCCAGGTCGTCTGCACGCCGTACTCACCGTAACATTTCCAGATGCAATGCAAAGTGAAACAGTAAAATTGATCAAACCTTTCTGATGCAGCGTGACGTCACAGCGACAACAAGAAACACCAACAAGCTACGAGGGTTTATCTGAAGCTGCTCGGTCTGTGGAGGAAACTCTTTAAAGCTGCTGGGTGGAACCATCTACCATCACACAGACACATTTCAGCAGATCTGTCATCAGAAGACTGCGTTCAGCACCGCTTGCACAGCAGCAGCAACTTCAGCTACAGCACAGAGCCTCAAACTTCACCGACTGACTGGACCCGCCTGAATATTTCAGAGTTTGAAGTTGGGTTTTGAAACATGTACGTCTGAGCTCAGAGCCAATCATGGTCCAGTATGATGTCAGCAGGTTCCCAAACCTAATACATCAAATTCAAGGATGATGCAGGCCCAATTCTCCTTAGATTCAAGGAGATGGTTACTGTTACAAAACATAGCTTATCGAGTTACTTATAAGAACATCACTTTATATTCTTGAACAAAACAGAAAATTCAAGAACTTTCAGTGAGTTGTTTTTTTTATATGTTCAAGGCCTTGATTTCTGCCCTTAAATTCAAACACTTTGAAGGATTTTAAGGACGCGTGGGAACCACTGAACACCGAGAACAGGTCAGTGAGGTCGGAGACATCTTGTGTCGCAGGTAAACTTTTGAAATTAAACAATTTTGAAATTTTTATGGATTCTCGTGAGCTTAATCTGGAATTCATCTTTATATGTTGCATACTAAATGATTTTACAGAAGTGATGGTGGTCGATGGTATCACCTCTCAGGATATTTAAAAATATTCAAAGTGCTCTTCATGATAAGAAGACGTTGCTCTGCTCTGTGAGACAGTTTGTCTGCAGTCTTTCCAGCCGATCTAAACTCGACTAACAGCGACAGCTCGTCCTCTGTTACCTCTGGACCTCTGCTTGCACCTGTGGAGGATTTTTCCTACTGTGTAAAGCACTGATGTCAGACGAAGCATTGCAGAGGGAAGAAGACAACAGAAGCACGCCGTTTGTTAGAGCAAAGAAGGAGAGAAAATCCTCAAACACCTGTCAGCTGTTCATGTAAATGTAATCACTTCATCAAAACGAAGCCAAATAAATGAAATAAATGTCCGTCAGCTCGGATTTGTTCAGATTAAAGTTTACTTCCAGGTCGAGGATTCATTGTTCCTGGAGAAGAAACTATTTTTGTTCATGAAACCTTGCAGGAGCTTCGTGTTGTTGCTTTATTACACAGCCTCCTGTGTAATAAAGTTACATGTCACTCTGTGTAACTTCGAGCTCTGGGTCGGTCACCCACCACCAACTATTTCTCTGATTTTGGTGAAACTGGATCATATTTCACGGAGACGATGACGCCCTGCCTCTCGTACCTGTGACCTGCGGGATGTACGGGATGGACAGCCTCTCTGCGTTGTATCCCGGTCCTGCCAGACACTCGGCCATGTCAGCTGTCTGGAAGTACAGCAGTCTGTCGTCTTTGTCCAAAGAGTCAGGGAGTCTGGGAAGAAGAGGAAAGATCTTTGAAGATCTTTAAAGAAATCACACTTATCTCAACAATGTGCGGCTTAAATTGGGATATCGGGCGTCCGGATAATCTAAATGAAGCAGAACAGAGACGCCTGGAGGCTCTAAAAGCACCCATGTCTAAATTTAATATTTTAAATCCCTGAATCTTACAGAGGCTGATACAAGACGCAGGATTTAAATCAGAACGGGATCCGAGGTCTTATAATCTCATAATCAGGATTTTTTTTGTGATTTTGGGAGGAAAAGCTGAGAATCTCTGCAGGATGTGTTCAGACTCAGAATGAACACCAAAATAACACCAAGATGCCCGAGTCTCTTTCCTCATCAAAGCAAACCAGAAACCAAAACCAGTACGAGAGATGGTCCCAGTCTGCATGGGATTATGGGAACAAGGAGACTCTTGTTGACGTCTGATAACCAGCAGAGTGTCTCCAACAATGGGTCAAATACAAACAAGAGATTTTAGGGTTTAGCAGAGCTTTTGGCTTTAAGCTGTTAAGTTTTCACGAGATTTTAGGGTTGTTGTTGACCTGCTGTCGATACTCACGGACACTTGTCTCTGAAGATGTGTTCTGGTAGGAGGTACGGAGCGTCCATGTTCCTCAGCTCGATAACCTGGAGAAAGCAGCACAACGAGCCGAGTTTAACAGCCAGAAACAGCGGTGCATCGTCAGCGTATCGATACACTTAACGTATGCATTAATTCAAAATTGGGTCCCATCAACACTTGAATTGAAGACTTTCAGAATGAGCTGATGGCTCACCTTGCTGACGTGCTGACAGAAGGGAGGGTTTGCGATCATCTGGCTCAGGAAGTTGAGGTACGCCGCCACCAACGCCATGATGCCACAGCGGATAAATATCGGCATGTTCTCTTCATTCACCAGAGCCATGTCCTGCAAAAAACAACGGCCACACATCAGCAAAGAAATCTTTACATGCCAAAGTAAAGACGACTATATGTTATGTTTATCTGTGGAGATGTTTATTAATATTAACGACTCAGTTTGTTTGTCTCCTTTTATGTAACAAACAAAGATACACAAGTACCCTCACTACTCTATTACTCTACCCTCACTACTCTATTACTCTATCCTCACTACTCTATTACTCTATCCTCTGATCTTTTGTTCTTTGACCTTTAGGTTCATTTTCTTCTTTGGCATTTCTTAACTTGAAACGTCGTGTCCTTATTTTGTTCAAGATAAAACTATGAACTAACGCTGTATATATTTGCCATATTTATACTGTTTATATCTTTTTATAGTTGCTGTATTTTACTTTAACTTTTTATCTCTTTAAATGATATTTTTATATTCTATATGTTATATTTCATGTTTATTGCTGGGATATGAGGGAAACATTATTTCAGTTCTCTGTATGTCCTGTACATGGTGTGGTACGGCTGTACATTTGGCAGCATTGACAATAAAGTTGACTTGACAAACACTGAATATTATTCATATATATTATTATATAATTAATTGAAAAGATAATTTGCAGATGAACTGACGATGAAAACAAACATTCATTGCAGCTGTAAACATTTCAAAATTAGACATGAAGTAACGCGTGGTGATTAACAGCTCATCATGATTGTAATTAATAAATGACAACAGAAACACATGACAGGCGGTGAAGGCATGCGGCTCTTCATATTCAGCCCTCCAGGCTCGCTGTGTCACCCCGGGGTCGTTACCGTGACGACGACCTTTTAAACCACAGTGAGGGAATACAATCAAACCTCCAACCAATCAAAGGCTCCAGAGGAAATCCAGCTGCAGTCAGTAAACCCCGGATCAGCTGATCCCAGGCTCCAAACGGTTAAACACGTCCTGAGTTATCTTCCCGGTGAAGGTCCGCACGGTGCTGCGATCGATCGTGTGTGTGTGTACGTGTGTGTGTGTTTGCCTCGTGTCGACAACACTGTGACATTTCGCGATGATGTGATGTCAGCGTGATACACAAACAAGCAGCTGGTGTGTGTGTGTGTGTGTGTGTGTGTGTGTGTGTGTGTGCAGAGGTTTTTCACACCTCTCTTCTGTCTCACATGTTGGAGGTTTTATTGGACCTGCATGCGGTCTCCAGTCTGATGACATTAAGGACTGCTGCAGGAGGTGACAGCACAGCGACTCATCAACCACGGAAATGTGACACCTGACGCCACGCACACACCGCATCCCATCGAGGAGATGAAACAACACAAAGGTGTGCAGAGCTTTTTGTCTGTCAAGTATTAACGAGCGTTTAGTTCAGAGTAAATCCAAAGGTGGAGGTGATGGAGTATTTTTATCTAATGGCTGCCCGGGGAGTGTCGGTGTTTGTACACAGGTGATGTGTTAAGATTCATCGTCATGGTTACCTGCAGGGCGATGGCGAGCCGAATGAGGTCGATGACCACTTCCTCGTTGGCCAGCTCGATGGTCAGGATGGCGAGCGTGGTGAAGAGCAGCTCGAAGTTTTTATGGACGTTGTCCTCCTCTTTACAGCCCAGGTAGATGTGGCGGTAGAGCTGCTGGCCGTGCTGCAGATGAGAAGAGAGAAGAGGAAAAGACGGGAAACGTTACTGAATACAGTAACATGAAGTGTTAACATGAAGACTCCATTATGGGAGCAATTTAGAAATCCATCAGCTGTTGCCTGACGACGGTTCGGCCTCTGGGGTCAACAGGCTCGTGGCCTTCTGCATATCCAGGCCAAGACTTCCTCTTCCGTGTGTCAGTCACGGTTTACGGTCCGAGTGGCAGCTTGAGACGTGAGAATGAGGCTGGAGTCGACTAAACGACGTCTCAGCTGATCTCAAACAAGCTTGTCCCTCGCCTACAGATTCTGCATTCATAAGCAGATACGTGTTCCTTCTGGACTTCTAAAACCTGATCCTGATCCTGATCCTGATCTGACCCTCGTCCTTTTTCTGGGTTCTTGGATTGTCTCCCCTAAAAGACACTATGACCTCCTGACCACAGCTTCCAACGATGACCAACATGACCCAGAAAACTTCCATGACTTGTTGAAGACCACGCTGACCATGGCTAATTACTGCTTTTCTTTGTTTTCTGTGATTATACACTAACCTGCTGCTCAGACATTTTTACAGTACAGAGTTTACAATAACTTACAGCTGGGAGCTAAAAGTGTTAAAGCGTCACGAGACGGCAGAAGGATACTTCACAACATCAATCCTGAGACTGCGCTCATCGATAATGAACATAATCATCAGCTGAATGTATCAGACTAACCACAGCTCCGCGATATAAAATGTTAAAATGTCAGCGTGTCGCTGAAATGACTAATCCTGTTAACTCTGAATCAGCCTAAAAATATCAGAGTGTCAGAGGTTTCCTCTCGCAGAGACGGTCTTTATAAACTAAATAAAAATTCTCGCTGTCAGAGCCTCGCTGCTGCATTTACACGCCTGACATGGAGCCTAATGGAAAGTGAAGGCCTCTGACTTCTATTTACCACTAATGAATACAATTAAAGGCCATTAACGACCTCTGGCAGTGAATGAGGGTCGGTGCGGAGGCTTCATCTGCTCTGAACGGCGGTGATATCGTTGGTGAAGCGGGTGGAGGTGACCTCCAGTGACAGCTCCAGCCCCGTGGTTGTTCTTTCAGGTGTTTGACGTGTGGCTAAAGGTTACATCTCAGGTGTGATTCAACTTAAACTGTGGCCTCTTTCTGGAAATGTCACACGCTGATGGGGAACGGGCTTCTTCTGTCAGGGTCAATAAGCTCGCCAGCCTCTGTGAACGTGAAGGTCGAGGCGTGAATTGTTTCATTACTGTCAGCTTTGGTTTTTTCTTCTTCTGTAGTTTAAATTGTTTGAATGAACTTTTCCAGTCACAGGTCTGAGAACTTTATTAATGTGAAGAACTGTTTGAATTTTTTGTTTTAGTCTTGAGATGTTCAACAGTCCGTGTGCGTCTCCTAACAGATGACAAAAGCAGCCACCTCGCTGCTGTCTGCCAAGCATTACATCAGTATCCACTGTCACAGTACCGGTGAGACGTTTGGGAAGCTTCTGTCGACGTTTCGACACCGGGCTGAACCGACTGTACCGTTAATAACGTGAAAGGCCGAACACTGGGCCACGTAAGAACAGCGACCTCTGCAGGACAAAGCAGCGTCACAGTGACTTTGATTTTCTACCTTCTTCATGAATGCAACATCCTGTTTGGAAATCTTCTCTCTTTTAATCTTCAGAGCTGCGACATTCGGAATAATCCTGCGAGAGAAGATACACAAATAATGAAGAAACCAGCTGGATGTAGAAGTACGTGATGCATAGATATAACCTGCAGTCTGATGTGTACCTGATGCCCCGTAGCTTGGCGCGGTTGTCATGGCGATCAATGATGTTGTGCAGGATCTCCAGCACCATCTGCCTCAGCTCGCTGTCCTCCATCAGAGAGATGGAGAACAGCGGATCCAAGAAGGGAGGAGGCAGCGCTCCTGCCATGGACTTGGACTTAAAGCCAGAGGTCACCTGAGGTGGAGACAGAGGGGTGAGACAGGGGGGAGGAAGGTGTGAGCAGAATTATCACAACATGATGCGATTAATCCAGAAACACTGTTCAACAGAGCTTAAAGGTTACGTTCACAAGCAGCTGTCCAAACGTTGACCTTTTCTCTCAAACGTGACTCTGATCTGATCATTTATGATCCATGTGAACAACCAGAGCGAACGTACGAGCTGCTCAGAAGATTCCTGCAGGGCTGAAATCTACGAGGAACTATCCAAACACACATCTGAGCTTTTTTATACCGTTTGAGACAGTCAGGGACGTCACAGAGACTACGTCCAGGTTTTAGACAGTCTGCGGGGACGTCACAGAGACTACGTCCAGACGATGGTTACCGGCAGAGACCTGCAGTGTCGTAGCGTTACTCGCTCTGAAGCAGTGATTCAGTTTCTGCCTCCACCCTGACGAGCCGCCCTCAAACATCTGGGTTCATCCTGACAGTCTGCAGTGTCACACACACACACTCCTCCCGCTCGAGCCCCATCTGCAGCTGCATGGCGTTATAAATATTTGACCTTTCACCTCTCCTCCAGCTACACTGAGAAGCCAGGTGGAGGCGAGGACAGACGGACGGACGCTGCATCAAATGGCTCTGAGAGCGTGCACGGACGACAGCAGTGCACGAGGATGCTGCAGGAAGACATGAGTGTGTGTGTGTGTGTGTGTGTGTGTGTGCGTGTGTGTGTGCATCACTGCCGGCTGTGTTGGTGCCACCTGTGCCTCCTCAGCTCTCACACAGCAGATAATGAAGCAAACGTCTTCATTCAGATCTGAAGAGCTCCAGATGAAAAATGGACGACGGCGAAAATTTAATCAAGATCATGAAACAACTTTTAAAAATAAACTTTTCTCCAATAAAGATCTTTGATCATTCATATTTCAGAGTTTATTGGTTCATCATATAAACTGGAGTTTAATGATTTCCATGGTGAGCATGACAAACTGCATGGAAACTTTAGCTGATGTTTTATGAGTTTATCTCTGGTTATGGATGAAGCTGTGTCACATATCTGGATTTACTCTTCTCACTGTGGAAACAGCAGCAGCAGTCGTCGGTCGCCGGTCTGACGGGAAATTATTCTACACTATGAAAACACGAGCGTCACATCTGATGGAGTTCATAAACAGCGTGTGTGCTCGATGCTGAAACGTGACTCACCATGATGAGAGAGCTGAGCAGCATGGTCTGGATCCGCTTGGTGCCCTGATTCCTGAGTGAGCAAAGAGGAAGAAGCTCATCAGATATTCTGTCAGAACATCATCTCACCATCTGAACTCCACGTCACACGTCCAGCTGCAGGTAACTCGTCTGAACGACGACACACAAACATTCACAGAGGAGCCAAAACTGAGCCGAGCGTCTGACAGATGAACTGATCGTCACCGGGACGAGTTGAACGTTCTGATAGTTCTTCAAAGTTCTGGATGTATCGCTCAAAGTGGACGTCCTGGTCTGGGTCTTATCTTCTCACCTGGACCTGTCGCAAACACCACGAGTGAAGATGACGCTGTGTCGCAGCCTTTAGGGGGCGCTGTGCAGCGTTCACACAAACGTTAGATGAATAACTTATTAATGTTTATGTTTGTTAATGAGAGGACGGTCGGCTGCTTTCTGAGCTGAAATTCAACTTTAAACTTCTCAGTCTCAGAGACAAAGACCAGTCCAGACCACAACTGAAGGTCTGCCACTTAACTGTCTGATTTATTTGTCTCGGTCTCCATGTGCTCTGGTCTTGGTCATGACTTGGTCTCAGTTTAGTTGGTCTCAACACTGCAGAAATGAACGACTCCTCCATCCTGTCAGCTGCAGTTTGACCTGAAAACTGAACGTTCAGTGAAAGACTGACATCAGATCAGCGTGACTGTCTGAGGAGCAGCAGCAGCTCTCGAACGCTGACAGTTTAAAACGCCGTGAGAGCGCAGCGCTATCTGACTTCACTCAGACAACAACGACGAGCTGCAGAGTCAGATTTCTGCCCGCAGACAATGACCCGAAAAGGAGAAAAGAGAGAGAGTCTGCAGGTCTGTGAGGAGGAGGAGGAGGAGGAGAGGGAGGA
>JAATJX010004659.1:0-10941 GCA_028641955.1 Protonibea diacanthus | reverse complement strand
ATATACATAGATATACATAAAAATGTCAATGGCAGGAAAACAAAACCAAAACCATCAATCAGTGGAGCCTTGACTAACATGTTATTTGCTAATGGTGGTTGAGGTCAAAGATAAGCTTGAACTATAATTGATAAAATATGATTTCCAGCCAACTCATAATAACAACTGCCTTGTTAAAGAACAGGATGAATGGAGTCTGATTTGTTTTTTTGGTCCGTTCCTTTAATAACCACCCTGATGATTATGTGCTCGCATACCCGCATAAGCAGAAAAATAATCTTCCCTACGCCGCAGAGGAACAGAGTTGTCTGTGTCACAGTCTTTATTGACTGTGGAGAGAGTGGTGTTTTGCTGTGCTGAAGGCTGGTAGCCAGTGGCCTGTTAGCCAGAGCAGCGAAGCAGGGAGTCAGAACAAGAACAAAGGCTGCCTAGGTATTGATGTAGCCCGACCTCCCAGGGCCTTGGGCCAGGGGCCGGACAGGCCGATCTCCAGGGAAAGATAAGGGGCTAACAATCTGATAGATCTGGAGAACTGGCTGCACAGTGGACAGAGGATAGCCGTCTTGTCTGGGCTGTCAGCTCTGTTCGCCTTTATCTCTTTCATTTGTATTTTTCAAAGATTCATTTTGTTACTCTTATTTTTCCTCTCTCTCCTTTGACCTGCCGCGCTCGGTTGCCAGACATTTCACTTGCTAGGCTGCCTCTCGACCGCTCCACCTGTCTCTCTTCTCACTTTCCTCTCTTCTCGCTTTCCTCTTTTGAGTAGTACTCTGGCAGATAGGTGCTGGCATACTGACAAACTGGGATAGCTTAGTCATTATATATCATTCAAGGCGTATTTGACTGACAGTTCCTTCATTCAGCCAGCACTACACTTACCCCATCTTTTCTCTGCCTCTCTTTGATTACTGACCCCGTCATGGCGCCGTGGTTTCTCTTTACCAAACGCCTGATGCTCCAAAGCCTTCACTCTGGCCCCTCTCTCGGAGCAATTAGATCTATTGACGAGGCAACTGTGGCTGGCCTGTCATGGGCCTCAATGTCCCAAGAGAGCAGCAGAGCCAGCCAGTCAGTCAGTCTCCACAATTAGCACATTATATGACAGGTAGGGAGGGGAGGACCACAGCCAAAAAGCATAGCCTCTGTTGCTGCCATCATCGCCAGGCTCAAAGGAGCCAGCCAGAAATCCAGGTGGTAAATTATTCACCGGTTTGTTTGCTTCAGAGAAACTTTGCGGTGAGGGGAAGAGGTGTCGGAAAACATACTGTGGTCCGCTAGATAAATATCACCCCGACAAAAAATCCTACTTGGAAAAAACTTGCTCTGAATAAAAAGTCTGAATCTAATGAGGGTGTGAAAACCTCACATTCATCAAAGTACACACACTGTTGTGATAGGGATTAGAGCAGCCATTCTGTTATTACCCAGCTCCAACACCTTTGGCGAAAAGAAAAGGGCCCATTCACAGACTTGCCGAACAGACAAATGGGTACTTCTTGAGAGACAGACAGGAATCCTGTGATTCTGCCTCAGCTATAGATAGAGGATTCCCCAAACACTATAAACTTGGCTCAAGACTGCTTTTATTAAGCCAGATCATACTTCTGCATCTCCTCTATTTGTGAGTATACTGTATAATGTGTGTCTCTTTCTTCCTTATCTCTCCAAGGCAGTGCTGCACGTTGCCGTCCTCTGAGCGAGGCTGAGTGCTGCCAGTAGCTGCTACAGATGGACAGGTGGAGATAGTGACCATGAAGTGGCGCCACTGCTGCCTTTTATCATCCCGTCCTGGAGGCTCCGGTCTGGCCTGACCCCGGCCCTTCCTCTCCCCTTCCTATTCCTTTCCCTGCATACTGCATTTTTAATCAGCCTGGGTCATCCAATATAGAGCCACGAGACCGGAGACCATGGCCTGTCAATCAAGCACTGCCACCTCTTCGCCATTCGCTGTCTTTCTAGAGACATAGGCGTAGTTTCTTAGACAATTAGCTGAAGTGGATATTTATTTCTTACCCTCATTTTTGACTCTTTCAAGCTTGTGTAAAAACCTCCTTGTCTCTCTTCCTCTCTCAGTGTTTGTTCTATCTCATGACGGTTGTATCCACAATGTAAATTAGACCTAGATAGCACAATTTGTTCTGCAAGTAAGAACAGTGTGTCTTTTCAGTTTCCTCTGCAGCAGCATGATCTTAATGCTCAGCAAGAGGCAGCTGGACAAGGGGCGTATGGCTGTGCTGTAATTCATCCTAAGGTCAAATCGAGTCTTTCTCCTGGATCACTTCTCTGTTGCGCTGCCAAGCCCTGGAGGAAGCAGCAATAGAGAGAGAGGGCTGGCAAGGGGACACATGCTGAGAAACAGAATGTTGAGAGTATGTGCTCGGGTGCAAAGCACAGAAATAGAAGGTGGCACTCCAAGAGTAACCCGGTCAGTGTTGATGGTGTATAAGACCCTTACCTGGAGGGAAATGGCAGGACTGCAAGAAGTGGGTAGAGGGCTGAACAATTATGTTTATAGCGTCTTGCCCTCGCATTGCTTCACACTTGGGTGGTTCGGGGGAATAAAGAAACACAGCGTTATCTGGCTTCGTTAATTGGATGTAAATGTTAATGCAATAAATCTCTCTCATTATGCAGCCAGTTCAGCTCCCCATGCTGGCAGAGAGAATGGTGGAAAACGCTGACGCCCGTGCCCGTCACCCAAACATGTCCTCATCGCTCTGACACTAGGAGAGACCATTAGCACTAATTTGACAAAATATCCTACCAGTTAGACCTGGAGCACTGCAGAAGTCAATGGAGACGAGCAGAGAGATTAGGGTAAACACAGCCACCACTTGCCCCGGAGCAGCCGCGAGAGCTAATTACAGATTTTGTGTGTTTATAATTATGAGCGAGCTCAAAATGCAAGCCTATTCCAGGGGGTGGATTGATTCCGTGTGTGGCCATCCATGTGCACTCACGAATGCACACAAATTGGCCTTTCAGAGGGCAACCTAAAGTGCTTACTCCTCTGTACTTGTTATTGAATTACAGAACGTTTAGGGTGTCAGCTAATTGGTCCGAGTCCGGCATCTTATAGCATCGTGTTAGCATGTCCTGAAGCAGGCATGTAGCGTGGTCCGCAAACGATAGATTCAAGGCACAGGACCAAACAGGAGAAGCAGGATTACTTCTGACAGGGCTCAGAGGACATGAAATGATAGAAATGGTGGAAGTATCTTTCACTGACGTTGCTGAGAAAGGGAATTTTATGGCTGCTGACTGGAAAGGTCTCTCCTCAGCATGTGGCACCAATAAGAGGCTGAGGACTGGCTTTCAACACAGTCAACATAGAAAATCACCAGGGATTAGAGGTCACCTCATTGGCTAATAATGAATGAGTACATACAGAAAACAAACACGGTCGGGTTACCCTGTACAACCAAACCATACAGAGACCTACATTTTGTGATGCATACATGTACACAGTACATGCAGACCAGACAAACACATCAGGCATTAAACTTCCTTTTGTATCAAACACGATTTTTTGCACAGAATAATAATCCTAGCTAATTCAACAATGTCAGCAATTAAGCATAAAAACATATAATGTGGGTTTCTACACTCTGTTATAGGCCAATATATTATTAAGCCACTTTCCTTGGCATGAAGTAGTCAATGTATCAAGCCGGACACAGAAACAGCATAGAGAATCTGGTGGATTTTCAAAATAAAACATCCCATGCAAACTGCCGGTCATAAAAACAGACAAAAGAGAAATAAATGTACTATATAGCATATTTACACATGTAGAAGCATATTTAGAAGCACATAAACCAAAAAAAAATGACCAGAACTGAGCAATCAGTTCTTATTTTCAGGTGAGTCTAGTCTTTTCTATAAACAGAACATAGTTATGCGTATTTAACTTCTGCCATTTTCTGTAAATTGGTCCACCTAAATCTGACATACTGGATCTTTAAATTTGATAACTCGTATCAGGCTTTAAATATCTAAAACTGCTTTTTTTTCATTCTGACCGTCATAGAAAAATGTCATAGAAAAATCATAGAAACATTTTTGTCATAGAAAAATGAATATCACAGATCCCAAGTAATGAAGTGCAGGTAGAGAAAGTGTTTGCACAGTGCTGTCATACAGTATGAAGACTAATCAAAATAAATTCCATGGATCTGACACTAAAACCCTTTAATGTCTGCTTGAAGCACTGTTATAATGGTTCTTTCTTTATCAGGATCCCAATGAGCTGAAACCTGAAACACTTCACATGTTCACTTCAGTTTGAGCTGCCTACAGGAAGTCTGCATTGATCTACATCTACAACATTGATTTGATATGCATTTATGCTTCTCCGAAATATTACTTTGCCTTCTATTTGAACACAGCCTGATACTATGAATAAAGTACTTTGAGTACACCACAAACACAAAAAGAAGGATTTGTTTTGCATTTACCCGCTAGAAGATACTGGTAGTACTGCACCAGGTCTGAGGCCAACACCAAGGGGTGGTTGGAGTTGAAGGGTGGCTGCAGCTCATTCCACTGGGGAGTCCTGCTCCGAAAGACAAATCAGTTACGATACTACATTTAGATTTTACATAAGATGCACTTTACAGGATAGAGTGATCAACACAGTGTTACCTGGCCAGAGTCCAGCA
Source organism: Protonibea diacanthus (assembly GCA_028641955.1). Taxonomy (NCBI): domain Eukaryota; kingdom Metazoa; phylum Chordata; class Actinopteri; family Sciaenidae; genus Protonibea; species Protonibea diacanthus. Next base: position 6,280 of record JAATJX010004659.1, on the reverse strand, counting down.
GGCTCTTGGACAGGTGCTGAGCTCCAGTGGTGTGTCATCACTAATCTTTTGAGCAGTGCTAATTGGTCGGGGCTCCAGGACATGCTCCACCAAGTTACCATAGCAACTGATGATATACAGCGAGTCGACAACCGACTGCCTGGACTGATCTGCGAAGAGGATGCAAAATAAGGATAAAAATATTGCTTCTTAAAATGATTATTCAGAATGAGATCAGATAAGATTTTGTATCTATTAGCCATTTTGTTTTGACTTTTAGGGCGATATGTTTTGACTTAGCCAGGATATTGGCTCATAAAAATGTGAAAAACACCTGTGGCCTTGATCTAACCTTTGTCTCTCTTCATGTTGGGGTTGGTGATGAACCAGGAGCGAGACGAGGCAAAGATGGTGGCCACACAGAACTCTCCTCCACTGGACTTGCTCGGGGAGATCTGAGGAGGTGGCTTAGCTTTGCTTCGGGAGAGAAAAGAGTACAATGTAATAAGACAAAGTAAAAACTGCACTGAGGTGTGTGTGTGGGGGGGGGGGTCTCAAAGGTGCTCTGTGTGCAACATGTTAACTTGTGACAACTCAAATGACTTGTAACTGACTGGTTAAAGTGCTGTAACTAAATGAGACAACACGGAGAAATGACTAATTCCAAGCTGATACCAAATTACCGGTTTGAATGTAAAACCACATTTCCCATGAACCATGTCCTTGTGCAGCATACGTCCTGTCTTGTGCTGTAAATAAAATGACCAGGTGGTTCAATAGTCTGAATAGACTGAATAGTGGACAGTAATACCTCATTTACAAAATGTATCTACTAATTTAACGAATTATGAAATACGTTGCACCTTTGAGACCAAGATTTCAATTAATGTCTTTTCCACAACAGGTAACAACCAGAATCAGATTCACAAGAAGTGATGATTTTCAACAGCATAACACAAGAAATGTAACACTTTGGAGGCAGGTATATGGACTGGAATTACACAGTGACATCTGTGAACACTAAACACAAACTTCAAGTGCTTTGCATGCGAGGAGCTAAGCAAGGGGAATTCAAATGCCTACAAATAAAACATTCACTTTAGTAGCAGAAAATAAGAAAATTAATATTGCTCAGACACAAAGTTGATGTATGAAATATTCAGAAAATAAATAAGATCAGTCCAAAACACAAAAACACGTCTCATGTCGACCTGCTCGATCAGTCCCTATACACAATTCAGCCACCATTCCTGATTGTCTTCCTTTCCGAAAAAGGAAGGTACGACAAACAAGTGTGATCCTGTCACAGGTTACATTCAGACCAATAACACCACTGTGGCTCAATCAAAAGCTCCCTGGTTCATTTCAGTGAAACCATACGGTTGGTGCAGCCTGTTCTCTCTCCCAAGTCATCAGAAATAAATGTTTGGTCAGTGTTCCTACACTTCAAACTATGACACTGTTGGTACCGCTTAAGCTCATGCCTGACTTAAAGGTTGTGTAAAGTAAGAATAAATATGTGTTCTGAGTTTGTCAGACCAAAGAAGAAAGGGGTATTAACCACCTAGGCAAATTTGAATGATTAAAAATATTGACAAGTTTATGAAATCAGGTGTCAAAATCAGGTAAAAATTAATTCTCAGCTCCAGGACTGTGGGGGCGTGTCCGCTGAATGTGATGAAGCCACGCCCACTCAAGAAAGCAGTCGAGCAGCCATTTTGAAGCGACTGAAACGTGTCAGATGAGTTCAGAAAATGCCATGACTAACTTTGAAACACTGAGCGAGATGAATTCATCTCTATCTCTCTGCTAGGGGTGCAGGGGTATGCTCAGGGTGGCCTCAGTGTGTCATCGAGCCACCCTTTAGGACCGCCCACAAAAATCCTGGACTGAAAACTATTGAAAAACTGTTTGAACCTCTAACTCCAGATTTCAGTAATTTATATTGTTCAAGGTCTTTTCACATGTTTTCAGCAACTATTTTCCAATATGTTTAATGTGTTTTGAAAGAAATCACAAAATGACCTTTACACAAGCTTTAATGTATGTATTTTATCTCCTATCTGCTATAAACACTAATGTGTCTTTATACTGTTTTGTTCCATTGTGATTGGCCATTCAAAGACAAACTAGACCAAACTAGAACTAAACCAAACCAAACTAATTCAGTGTGCTTTAACAGGCAATAGAGAAATTCTGCAACCTAAAAGAAGGACAACTGTAGCTTCCATTGTTACAGTGTGCACAGGTTGGCCAGCTGAACTAATGACAATGTTCTCACAGCTGGGTTCAGTCAGCTGGTGACTAATAAACAATGTTATGTGTTGGGTTATAAGTCGCGTATTTTCAGTATAAGATGTTTCTCAGTCCTCCACATTTCAGTCACACTGGATGCACATGATCTAAGTGATATTCATCTCTTAATGAAACGTGCATCTCACAACAGCAGCATTCCAGGCTCCCCTCCCTGGTTGCCTCATTTTGTGTCAGCCACAGGAGAGAATTTATTGGGAGTTATTGGATTATTCAGAATGTCAGGACTATTTGAGAGGAGGCGGACACAGAAAGGGTTTTCAGCTGCAATAGGGTTCCCCATATGGGAATGATCAGAGAACAGTAGCGAGGTCTGGTATTATTGTCCGGCCTTATAACCAACCTGGACAGTAAAACATGGTCACAGCAGATCAGGCGTGAGGTGGGCTCAGTGCTTGAAGACTCACGGTGGTGTCACACACTCCCAGAGGGGTGCTTAACACTGACCTTTGGAAACCACACTGGTGTGGAAGCAACAGACTCTACACTCAGTTGTTGGAGAAAAAAAGAAGCAAAGACTAAAATAAGACAAAAAGTTGATGCAGATCTGCACCTTTTTTTCCATTTTGTAACTCTGTATTACTACTTAAGAAAATATTTGAATTCAGCTTATCCCCAGTTCATGAAAGCTTTCTGCTGCTGCACATTGTACAGGTGTTTTATATTTTTGGCTTGTGTGGAAGAAATATAAGCATAAATGGATAGTTAGCATTAGTAGAAAAGCTCAGATGCTACAAAAAAAAAAAAAAAAAATCCACATGAAAAACATTATTAACAACAGGGAAACAATGTTTTTACAACTTTGGCACATATGCCACCTGCAGGCAATGAGTGCTCCTACTGCAGTTATTTTTCTACAGCAGCTGTGGCATGCTGGGATAGACTCTGATCACCACAAAATGGACAGATATGAAAAACTAGTGTATTCACACGAGGCAGAAAAAAGAAGATTAAACAGAGAGGTGGGTTTTACTGAAAACATTTACATATCGTCTTACTTATTATCAACTCTGGCATATCATGACATAAAAATAATCAAATAATTTAATAATAAAAGTAAAACAAATGCAATGCAAAAAAATAATAAATAGCAACATGTTCAATAACATCAATGTAGTGCTTTAAAAACACAAGCCACATTGTATTTCAATGAAAAATTACTGTCAGTGTTGATGATTGTTCTGTTGCCTGCAGGTGGTGCAAGTGATAAAATTACAGGAAAAATTATGTCCTTGTGTTCTCTAGAATGCTCTGACATTGACCGAAAAACCCCCACCCCCATCAAGGGTTTGCAGCCTGCTGGAGTTGGTTGTCATTGATACAAGTGTAGAACTGGTAAAATAATAATAAAATAATAATAATAATAATAATAATAATAATATATTTAAAAAAATGTAAAACAACGTTGTCAAAATTGCAGTTTAACAGGAACGCTTGTAGGGGCAGACAGTGTGTCCAGTAGTTCAACTAACTCACAGTACTAGCTGCTGAAAGACCTGTTGCTGGTAAAACTCTCTTTCTGTTGCCTCCCTTCAGACTGTCAGCACCTCATAAATTACTCCTTGGATGCAAGGAAATGTTGATGTCTTTGTTTGGCCAACACCGTGTGAAAGAGGGATCAGAAAAAAAAAAAAGGAAGTTAGTCATAAGAAAGGCCTCCATACAAGTTTCGTAGCTTGTATTTATTAGTGCTGGGTCAAGGGGAGAAGGCTGAATAACCAAATATCCACAGTAAGCCCTGTCTGTAAAAGGAAGATGGAGGGGGAGATAAAGTCACACTCAGGATATTGCGTTGGCTAACTCCAGGGTGCCCTTGTCTTCTCCTCCAAGCTCTTCCTCGGGCCTATTTGTTTGTCAGTGCATCCAGGAGATAAAGCCTTTCAAAAACAGGTCCAGTAATGGCTATCCACTAGCTATGAGAGAGTGATTCCATTACAGTGATTTTTCCCTAAGCATGTGCCCTTTCTTCTGCCTTTCAGTCTCAGCAATAATGGACCACAGTAAGGCAAATTAAAAGGAAAATGCAATGAGAAAGAAATGAAAATAGACATGTAAGATATGTATAGTCTTTAAACTTTCAAGAACCATACTGCGATCCATTAAAGTGAATATGGCTATAAGCATGTTAAAAGGTAAGGGGATACAGGAAACAAGGGATCTGTTAGTCACAGGACACCATATAACTTCTGTTCATTGCTCAAGAGGAGGAACAGTATTCCCGACTTTGGCTGTGTGCGAAGTTCTTCTTTGGTGAGGTGTTTAATTGCAGAAAACCCTGGTGTTCCATCTCTCCCATTGCTGGAAAATATGTTAAACCCTCAAAGGCCCTGTGGTTCACTGGATTCAATAACCCAGGAAGCACAAATCCTATTTCAGTGCGAGCTGATGTTGGTTTTCAAGGGTGAGAGCTCGGGGCTGACGAATATACCACACAGCGACTTACACTGCGTACTGAGATATTCTAACCTCCTCGTAGTCTTCATGTTGACTTTGGACGTAAATGGAAGTTGAATAATAAATCAAGGAAAAAACATTGTTCAAATCTGACAGATTTTCTTGAAGAGAGAATGACACATCAGTAAGGAAGGACTTTTAAGAGGCACAGTAGAGATTAATATTTGGAGCCATTAGGGAAGGACTGACCAAGCTTCAACCGCACACACTGACCTCACACACACACATATAAATATATATGTGTGCGCGTATATGTGCATACATATAATATACTATAACTAAGTACACATACATATGCAATCACACACACCAATGCGTATGCTTGTAAGTCTGTGATATTGGCTCCCCACTGTGGTCTCATGGCTGATGAGCTGGGTTTGGACCTCTTTGAAGAGGCCTCAGCTAGCATCGAGCCTGCCAACAGGACCAAAGATCACAGCTCGATTCTCATCTCCTCTGGGTACAGTGACCACTAAAGTTTATTCATCTGCGTTTTAAATCATCCTTTTCCTCTTGATCTCACTTGAAGTGGCTTAAAAGTGTTGAGGTTTCTGCCCTTATGACAGAGAGGCATAGTTCCAGCAGAACAGGGCCCAATTCTGCTCTCCATATGGAGGACAAACAGTTTTTGGAGTGGACTGGCAGTAGGGGAGTGGGTTGGTGAATGACACCAAGTTACGAAAAACGGAACCCAATATCAATAAATTATGAAACATAAATACACTAAAAGAGAATTGGGAGCAGGGGGAAGGGATGTCACAAAACAAACGGCAAATCTCTTTTTTCCCCTCTCCCTCCACAAGATTTCCTTTTGTATGACTGCCCTTTAGCAGGGAGTGGAATCCATTTTCTTTGCAACTTTAATTCACTGAAGACTACTCACATGCCATTTCCACTTTTAATTTAACAAATGAGGACTCTTGACTGAGCTAATAGCTTTTCCTCAAGGGCATAATTCAATCTGCGACATCAACCATCAAAGTCCTTTCGTATTACTATGTCCGGGGCTAACGTGAGGCGCCTCCAAGGGGGGATGGAAGTCCAGTGGCAGCTTCCATTTATTTTCAGGCCCGTTGCAGTAAACAAATATGATAGAGCTCACTTGAGCTGGCAATCCAGCGACAAAGAGCTCTACGGCTGTCGCTGCCGATTCTGGGCCATAAGGTTCATTTAAATCAGAAAAGGAGCTGGTATTATGACTGCAACCAGGAAAGGGTAAAGAAGACAGAGAGAGGGAGAGTGAGAGAGGGCAGTCATGTGGAGGACACATCCTTCAACGTCAAAGTTATTATTTTACAACAGCCCTTGGAAAAGAGGCAGCCTTAGGGCTGCGTCGAACACACAGCACTAATGACAACCACTGGGGAAACTCAGGGAACATTGGAGAGTGGGCATCAAGTTTTCAAGGAGAAATGATTTTTTGTTCCTACGTCTATTTTAGTTCCTATTCCCTTTTCTCTTTGTGTGCCTATATATACAGCATGTACATTTATTAAATAGCATTTGGAATAAGATATATATATATATATATATA
>JAATJX010004653.1:0-11925 GCA_028641955.1 Protonibea diacanthus | reverse complement strand
CCCCTAACCCTAACCCCCTAACCCCCTAACCCTAACCCTAACCCTAACCCTAACCCTAACCCTAACCCACTTTTTCCTAACCCTAACCCTTTCCCCACACCTAACCCCTTCCGGAGGGAGAATGTCCCCTTCCCTAAACCCAACCACACACCTATACCCATAAACATAACATCATTGCCCTTAGTCTCTGCCCCATGGTCCAGTCCTCAGCCCTGCCTTCTCATCTCAACCTCGTCCTCCCCCTCTTCTTGACCTCATCCTTCACCCTCCTCTCCCTCTCCTTCCCTCTCCCCTCTGATGGGGATTGATGGGTTGGGGGGGGGATACAGGGTTTGCCTAGATGGCACGGTATTGGTGAAGGTGTAGGCACATCTCCCTTTACTGAACACCCTATCCCCTCTTCTTGACCTTGTCTTCCCTCTTCTGCACCTCATCTTTCCTCTCCCTCTCCTTCCCGCTCCCCTCTGATGGGGTTGATGGGTTGGGGAGGGGGATACAGGATTTGCCTAGATGGCACGGTATTGGTGAAGGTGTAGGTACATCTCCCTTTACTGAACACCTGTCTCCTCTTCTCAGCCTCGTCTTCCCTACCTGTCTTTCACCCGACTCCTGCCTGACTTATGGCATTGGTGCAGTGATCTGGTGCCCCCTTCCCCCATCCAAAACTGGCAGTACACAGAGAGGGATCATTGTCCTGAGTGACATGCGCTGGCCAGTTCCTTTCCCTTGACTCCCTACACCAAACTGTGTGTGTCGTCAGACCACAAGGGGGGAGTTATAGGTTACTTACCCATGACCATAATTCCCTAACCCTTTGCTGTGGTCTGAAATTTATTACTTACATAACATTTGATAGTTTTTTCCAAATGATTTCAAGACCTTTAGCAGAGTGTTTCATTTAGAAATTACTTACCTATCATGTTGAAACTATTTTGCTGATTGGTCTCTGCTGATGATGTCATCATCAGTGATCACACAATACTAGTTTGAAACACTTAAATTCACATTTAAAAACATACAGTTTAGGTTACATTGGGAGGATTGATAAAATATGTTTTAATTTGTTTAAAGACTGACTGATACCTAACTGATTAAATATTTCTGTTGACATGACAACAGATGACCACAGATAACCATCAACAGGCTTCAAGAGGTAAAAGGAAGTCCAAATGGGCGTGAGTTTCAGTTTGTTCTTTCATTTCTGACAAACACATGATTGGGTGCTGCTTCACAGTGCAATGTTAATCCTCTACAGGTAGCTCTCATGACCTTTTTTAACAGTGTTACACCTTTATACTTAAATGTCACACTTTCAAACAGGACACTAGTGTTAGCTTTCAGGTGAAACATTTAGACATGAGATGAACAGTTTGAGACACCGGTGAATTTTCGTTAGGCAGTTTGTGTTATGTCTCGTCAAGTATGCTGAAATGTTCATGTTCAGTGTTTTGTGTTCAGCACTTCCTGTTTATTTTTTGTACTCACCTTCCCTCTCATTTCAGACCCTGACTTCCTCCCTTTGTGTGTTTTCCCGCCTTTGGAATTGTCTGCCCCGCCCCTGATTGGTTTCACCTGTTTGCACTCCCCTCATGTGTAAATAGTCCTCACATCCCCTTGTCTTTGTCAGTTCATCTTGTTCATGTTCATGGAAGAGTTTGTCGAGTGTGACCAGTCAGAAACCTTGGGTTCAGAGTCTGGAGACCGACTGCCCTTTGATCCTCTGTTGAGAGCACTTTTTGTTGTTTTTTGCATCCTCTTCGAGAGCGTCCTTTGTTCATTTTTTGCATCCTCCTTGAGAGCGTCTTTTGTTTGTTGTGGACAATAAATAACCTTTTTTGGATTACTAGTATTGGAGTCGTGCTTTTGAGTCCCACAGAACTGCCTCAGGTCGTGACATTTAAGTCTCTCTTGTATTACTTCACCACTTTTGTATCGCAACTGTTGCACAGCAATTTCCCTCGGGATAATTAAAGCTTCTTGAATCTTTAATAATCTGTGTTACCTTTGCAGTACAGGTGATGTAAGGGTCTCCTTGTGGTTTCAGTCCAGTGACCTGCAGAGTTAAGGACAGACATCATATATATTATTGCTTAATTCATTTTGTGATATTTATACCTATTTATAGATCAAATTTACACATTTCTCAGAGATGGGGTTAGGATCAGGTTAGAGAACCCATTCTATATCAGAGCTCCATGTATTTTATCCTACAGGTAATCATGGTAACTATAAAGCTGCTTTGGGTATTCTGGTTTTGAAAGATTTTTATGTGAAATCACATAAGAATCACATTATTTCACATAATGTGATTTCAAGCTCCTTACCTGGTTCACATCACTTTATTGCACAAGAACTCAAATAAAACATTGATGTATCAGGACAGAATTAGGTTTTAGTGTCGTTATTATCTGTCACAATGGGGTGATGTTGGTGCTCTTATTTTTGTCTCGTGACTTCCTGTTTTATTTTGAAATTCACCTGCCCTCTCATTTCAGGTGACTGGCCCTTCCCTTGTGTGACACCTGTTGCTGTGATTCCTGATTGTCTCCACCTGTTCCCCATTACCCATCAGTGTGTGTCTATATAGGTTCTGTGTCTCCGTTTGTCCTGTGCCACAGTGTTTTCATCCTTCATGTGCCCCAGCCCTATTGACCATGGCTACTGTTTTTTCAGAGCTTACTTGTCTGCCTTTTTCCTCCATGTTGGAGTGTTTTTTCTTTCCCTCCATTGCAGTGTTTTTTTGTTACATAAATTTGGCTGAAACCTTCACCTCTCTGCACCTGAGTCCTCCTTCCCGTCCAGACCTGACATTATCAAATTAATTGATTATTGATCAATAAACATCCTGACATGCTAAGTAAGAAATGACCTGGTTCATCTTAATGATGATGCATGGTTTCCCCTCAGAGTATCCAAAGCTGGTCTCAGGCAGACCAGAGCACTTGCGCAACGTATTGCGCTTAATGTGACAAACTTTCTTCATAGGTTCATGGTCCTATTCAGTATATTCACCAACTAAACATTAAGCTCCTGAATACTGTCATTATAATCTGCAGAGAGAAAAAAAACAACACTTGATCAACACAACACTGAACTAATACAACTATAAAACTATTATAATAACATAGAACACAGACAATAAGAAATTAATATAAAACTCTCAACTATATAGTCAGGATTTAGTGTAGTTGAGAGCATCATAGTACAGAGAATGCACTAGTCAAAGTTGCAAATGATCTTGTCACACTGGTATGTCAAGTTGAGTTTTTTTGTCCTGTCTGTTTTGCCATTTAATTTTCATAGCCTTCTTAGTTAGAGAGAGTTTGGATTTCATCCCTCCTGTTCAAGGTGCTTTCTGTTGATCACTCCCCTATTTTTGTGTGCTCGATAAAGCCTTCTGTTCAGCTCTGCATCTGAGTCCTACCTCTGTGTCCCAGGCCTGTCAACATCGCCAAAAACAGACAGATCGTGTCTCAAGCAGATGCAGAAAAACTAGTCCATGCATTTGTTAATTCTAGGCTTGATTGTTATAACTCTTGTTATCAGCCTGCTCCAATAAGTCTCTTAGGTAAGTAAGTCTTAAGTAATAGCACTGATATAATTGTATTGTATACATAGTTGTATGTATCCTGTCCTCTTCTACCTTTAAAAGGTGTTCATCTGGAAACCTGATGAAGTCAATTATACTGTAATGATATAATTGTGTTTCACACAGAATAAGTTACCTGTCTAGCTGGTAAGGCAGCAGATGTCATTACATCACATCATAAGAAAAGGAGTCTTGAGCCAGACTGGCTACATAATCAATACAAAACTCTTATCCGCTACAACTATTACAATGCTACAGAAGATACATGTCAAATGTTGACTATCATACTGATCAGATGATGTGTATTTATACTCACACTGCAGGAGATTGTGCAGTTGTTGAATGTACTGGTTGTAGTTTGTTGGGTCAGTGCGATTGAAGGAGATTTCAGCTGCATAAGGACGAGTTACCAAACCTGCACTTAACAAAACAAAATCAATAATCAGAGAAAAATGTTTTTTAAAGCACACTGTAAAACATTGAAGCCTCGTTTAGTTGTGCCCACTTCATATCTCTCTTCAACACAAAGAGCCCTGATAAGTTTTTGGATCTTGACTTAACCTTAGGAGTTTTTTGTAAATAAAACATATAATTGTCCATTCTACGAACTATTTGATAATTTTGCCAGATTGGTATGGTTGATTGAACTTAAGTTGGCAAGTCGTCTCTTGAAAAAAAAAAAGAGAGGAAAAACGTGGGAACTGAAAACTCAGAGTAATTTATTGTGTTGACTATTTGGAATTTTTCAGATTTGATTGAGCTTGGTTTTGTAAGTCATAAAAGAAGCGGGGAAAATGCTGGAGTTGGGGGATGGGAGCTACCGGTGGAAAAAACTATAGGCTACTATTTGCAGTGGCATGCAGCATTCAGTTAACTGACTTCTTTTAACAACACTGAAAAATTAAAACAATGTAGGCTTATACACTGATACGTCATAGAGAATTACTGGCTACATGCATGTTGTTGAAGCAACAAGAGACTATTTCCCACGGCGGAAAAAGACTGGCAATTTCAACCTATTGAAATCGGCGGAGGGATACTGCAAGTGCAAGTTCAGTTGGCTGCGTGGGAAAAAAACTTGCTTTCGAATCGGAGTCCGCAGACGAGACGGATTTGGTCTTCACTTTCAAAGTCTTTGCCAAGTAAGTTAACAATCTCTAAATAGATATATGTCAGCAACTTGCAGGCAATATTAGTTTTGTTTTTAAATATTTCATAGATGAGGTTATTGGCTCAATTTCTCCACCCTTGAACTGCACACAAGTTAGCTATCCAAAATAGCTAACCGTCAGGTCTGCATTAGCCATGCTACTGTGGATGCTCAAGTTCAACTGTATTAAGCCTAAAGCTGGTCTTGGCCATTAACTAATAAAATTTGTCTGGTAAGGTTTTGATAGCTAACTGACGGTGTGCCTGTAATGAAGCGTGAGTGTAGATTATTAACTGGATTCAGAGGTCAACCCAGCTCGCATTTTCTCCTCTTCCCCGGGACTGCGCGTTTCTCCCGCGTTTGACCTAGAATAACAGTAATTTCTCTTGTTAATGGGAACTGTCGGATTAATGCAAGGTAGGAACAATGGAGTTTCGGAGAAAGACATTTATGTCACCTTTCCTTCCCCTCGTGTGTGGTGCACGTGCGGCAGGTTTGCGTTTGTACTCAAATCAAATGTAATGCTGTTAGCCTTCGTATCCTAACCTAAAGGACAAACCTGAAGGCCTTTGTACACATTTCCCTTAGCTCATTTCCCTCGCGTGTCTAAAAAAAATAGTGGGTTATTCAGTTTGAGTGTATGTGCCTTTCAAGAGACTGGCATCTTGAGATATTTTTAACCCTTTGTTACTGAATTGGCTCATGAGTGGTGTTCTTGTGCGACTCGACGCACACTGCCACCGCCGCCTTGTCGACGTCTCTGCCACAATGCAAAATCGCGTGAACTCTTGTGTTAACTTGTCAAACTGCAGGCACGATGTGCCACGAAGTGTACACCATTGTGGCTTGCTAGCTCACTCAGCTTCGTTGTTTTCCCCACAAACTCGAAAGACAAAGCATTGGTGTCATATATAAGAAATACTATCCCACATTTTGCTTGCAGAAACTGCAGGTACTGTGAGTGTCCAAAATGAACAGAAACAAATCACAAGCTCAATAGTTCAACATATTGTTTAGAATACAGGATTATTATTATTTTTTAATTGAAAATAGGTATGGTATTGTTATAATTATTTTTGTGGCTAATAGATCACTTATATCTACTAAATCGCAAAGGCAGTGCAGTTTCCATTAAGACCACAAGGTGGCAGTATTTTCTTGACTATTCACAATGGATTTTATAAATGACTTCTAATGGAAGGCAGATTAGAATACCATGAACATAATTCATACATAAGGCACACCTGATTATAAGGCACAGTGATGATTTTTGAGAAAATGAAATGATTTTATGTGCACAGTCCGAAAAATACGGTAATTGTACATGCCAGTCTACTGAAAGATCATTGTCTCTTCATCGTTGCTGCCTTGCACTCTGACCGATGCACTATCTTGCTTACTACTAAACCTAAACGAATCAGACAACCCAATAGTTACTGATTTTAAAATGGGCAGCTGATAGAACAGATTTTTTTTTTTTTTGACATGGTAATAAAATACAAAATAATCTCATTTTACATTTTACATTTTTCAACAATGTAAGATTTGGGAACTTTATATTAATAATACTTATGTTTGATTGATTTTGTTTTCTTCACAGATGTCAATGAGGATGACCATTTCATGAGGTGGAAATGTAAGTTTTGTGCATTCTCCTGCAATTGGCAAGGGCAAATACTACAGCATTATAAAGAGCGCCACGGACATCATTGGAGGTATTCAGGCCTTGTCTGTATTTATGAAGACTGCCTGAACACATTTCAAACCCAAGCTGAACTTAAGAGTCATTTGACAGAACATGGGAAAAAAGATCATAAAATTGTGACAAAGTTATGCTGTGATTTATGTACATTCTCAGAGCCTAGTAACATTACCAAATATTTTGCTCATCTCAAGACTCATTTAAGGAACAAGGAAACTGTTAAATGTCCATTTGCTGATTGCTCTTTCAAGTCCAGTGTTCTGTCAACATTTACTGCCCATAGAAGCTGCTGTCATAAGTTTTCCACCTTAAATAGTTTAAGACCAGAGCTTTTTGTACACCACACATTTACCAATACCGTGTCAGAAGAGGAGTGTGTTTCTGATATTGAGGCATCACCTTCATATGATTCTGAGGCTGAACCCGATCTTGAATATGGAGAGGCAATTAAACGTCAGTTGGCATCTCTATGTCTCCGCATGCAAACAATTCTACATGTTTCAAATTCTGCAGCACAGGAAGTAATTGATGAGTTATTTGACATTGGAGACTTTGCTTATAAAAACATTAGGGGAATTATAGAGAAGGTATTGGAGGAAAATAACTGTGCAGTTGATGCCTCTGTTGTAACATCATTGTCTGATGAAATTCAGTCTTTGAACCCTCTCAAATGTCATTCAAGGGAAGGGACTTTGGGAACAGAGCGTAAAAAGCAGTCATTTTACAGAAAGAACTTTGCAGTTGTTGAACCAGTTGAGTATGGGCTAAATGCACAAGAAAAACAACATTCATTTGTGTATGTTCCGATTTTAGAGTTGTTAAATAAGTTGTTAGAAAGAAGTGATTCTACAAACATTACAGAGATCCAATCAAGAGGAAGGTCATTATAATTCATTTCAAGATGGTGAATACTTAAAAGAAAACAAACTTCTCAATGAAGAATTGGGCATAGCTCTCGGCTTGTACATAGATGAATTTGAAATTTGTAATCCTCTGGGGACTTCTAAAAAAAATACATAAAGTCTGTGGTATATATTGGGTGATACTCAACTTGCCCATAAGACTTAGATCAACATTATCATCAATTTATTTAGCTGTTTTATGCAAAGCTATACATATAAAACAGTATGGTTACAGCAAAGTTTTTGAGCCTTTGATTAGAGATCTGCAGTATTTAGAGACAACAAGTGTATTTGTAAAACGAGTTGAGTCTTGTGTCAAAGGTACTGTTTTGTTTGTTTCGGCAGACAACTTGGGTGCACACTCCCTTGCAGGGTATCAAGAGTCTTTCTGTGTGGATAAATTTTGTAGATTTTGTCTGGCTAGCCTTAAAGATATTCAGCAGCATGATGTCAGAAGTGGGGCATTTACTTTGAGAACACCAGAATTGTTTGATGAAGCAGTTAATGTACTGAACACAACTGATGCCTCATGTGTGGATGGTTTGAAGAGAGACCGTCCTTTACACAGACTTGCCCACTTTCATCCTGTAAAGGGTTTTCCACCAGATTTTCTGCACGGTGTATTGGAGGGTATCGTACCTGTGGAACTATGCATATGTCTTTCAGATTTGATTGCAAAAAAGTATTTTACATTGAATGAACTTAACGATAGGATAGCATCATTTCCTTTTCAGTTTTCTGACAAAACTAACAGACCTCAGAAAATACAAACAAACTTCTCAAAAAAAGGAACAATTGGTGGTAACGGACATGAGAATTGGGCGCTTCTCAGATTTCTTCCACTGTTGATTGGCCACCATGTTCCAGAGACTGAAAAGACTTGGTCTGTGGTCCTTGAACTGAAAGACATCGTGGAACTATTATCAAGCCCCTCATTCACAACAGAAACCCTGTGCTACCTACAAGCCAAAATCTCTGACCACAGACAGTTGCTCTTAGAAACATTTCCTTGTACCAAATTGCGTCCCAAACATCATTACATAGAACATTATCCTGTTCTCATCAAGAAATACGGGCTATTAACGGAATTTTGGACAATACGGTTTGAGGCAAAACATTCATTCTTTAAGAAAGTAGTTCGCAACACTGGAAACTTCAAAAATGTTTTGCATACTTTGGCCACAAGACATCAGCTTATGTTGTCATATTATTTGGAGATGCCTACTATTTTCAAGCCAAACATTGAGACTGGACGAGTATCAGTTGTGTCTGTGGCCATTTTAGATGCTACCATCAGAGAGGCTATATGGAATAAGTTTCAAGGTCTGGACACTGTTTCACTCACCTCCATTGCTTATGTGAAGGGGACAAAGTATTCTAAAGGAATGGTTCTTTCAGTTGGACAGACAAGTGGGCTGCCAGATTTTGGGAGAGTATTGGAGATCTGTGTTGTGGATGGCTGCATATCATTCATTTTGGAACTTTTTGCAGCAACCTTTGTGGAGCATCTTAGGTCTTACCAGCTCACCAAAAGAGACCCTGTTGCAACTGTGGTCGTTGACCCTCACGACCTGAATGACTACACACCCCTTGCTGCATACTCTTATGAGGGAAAGCTTGTCATCACTCCAAGGGCATTTATGTTACATTGAGGTAAGCTTTGACAGCACACAATACTTTTTCCATTTGAGGGGAAGGGTGTTGGTGCAACATTTGTTATTATTAAGTCCTTCCTTGTTTGTATTTTCTCTTGTGTTTCAGTTACAAAGATGCTCTTCCGGGTCTTTGTTTCCCCTTCGGAGATCTGGCGTGTCACCCTGTCAGAAATTCCCTCATCAGTCGAGGAACTTTGTGAAGTGTTGCGCAACAACCTGGGCCTCCAAGGCAACTTCATCTTACAATTTGAAGACCCGGACTTTGGAAACGAGCTTTGCAATTTAACGGACATAAAAGACCTGCCCACAGAGAGAGCCACCCTGAAAGTCATCTTCACATTTTCAGAACTTTCAGACTCTACGTCAGATACAGCCAGTCTTAGTTCAGCCAGTCTCAGTTCCCCAAGCAGGCCCTCCAGTTGTGGGGATCCCACACAATGGCCTGAGCCGTTCATCATTCCGGATTTTACCCATGACGTGGAGTTCCAACTGAAGGTTGCAAATGAGGCCTATGCCACTAATGGCACTCTAATGGCAGCTTCAAAGAGTATGAAAAGCAAGATACTTGACAAACTGGCGGATGGCATAATAAGAATAACTCCCTATCCAACCAGAGACCAAACCGAAAGCGTAGCCAAAGCTCTTGTTTTGAAGCACCCATGCCTGAGGGAGCCAGGATCCGCTGAAGGATGGTATGGAAGTTCAGCTTAATATTCAAAATGGGCAATTATCACCAGAGAATGATTGCCGCTGGATGCCCCGAAGTCACTATTAACAAAAGAAAGGGGGGGCAAGCAAATAGCAGGTCAGTCAAAAAATCAAAGAAAGGTGAGGTATACTACTTGCCAACTCCAAGCAAGGGACAGACTGCGGCTCAAGCAGAGAAAGATCGTTCAACCATGGCACTTGAAGTGCAAAAGCGAGATCCTGACTTACAAGTACTGGATAAATTGATGGCTGACACATTCTGGCAGCGACGACAGGAGATTATTGGAGATGAGCCACTCATTGGTGCAGTCATGGACTGGTGGCCTGCATTATTCACAGAGCGGCAGGTAATCCTCTTCCACTTCCATTTTAGCGTTCATATAGTCCAAAATCATGTACTCTTTGCTGCATTCATTTATTCATTTAAGTTTCTATTCACAAAGTGCTGGGTTGCTGTAATTTTCCCTCATTCATGCCCTTTTCTCTTCCATTGTGTTATCTGCTTCAGATAATTGCAGAGTTTGCCAGGATTGTTACCAAAGACCTGGTGGAAACCTTTCTTGGTGGACTAGATTCATACATGCCCAACCTCTTGCAGCTTTACAGGGTGGCCGTAGGGTCGGGTAGGAAGTTGGCACTGAGCCAGATTATGGATTGTCTTCAAAGGGAAGTGAGTATTCAACAGAATTTCTCTCAATGCAACATGTACAAAGATTAGGTTATTTATTACATCAGTATGATTCAAGGTTTTACATTACCCTTCACCAAGTGGGACTACAGGAGGAAAGTAGCATTGAATGCTAAACCTGGTGCAGACATCTTCTCTTGTTTCAGCACAAGTCTAATGTTAAGTGTACACATCCCTTTTTAATAATACACTTAACCTAACAGTATTAACCTACAGCCACTGTATTTGAACTTGTAATGAAGACTGCAGTCACTGCTATTTTGAAAAACCCAATATGTTTTTCCTAATTTTTTGCAAAGTAATTACAATAAATAATGGACACATTTTTACCCCATATTTTATTTTGTAGCATCATGTGCAGTGCCCCAATGCATGGACATTAGGACTATGAAAGGATTTTGAGTTTTATGCACAAACCCACTGCTATTATTTCACACACCACTGTGTATAAGAATGATATTAATGTTTTAAACTTAAATATGTGTATGTCTTATGTCCTCAGGCTCATGGTGAAACCCTCGATGTCGTAATGGCTGGTATGGAGTTGGGATTGCTTACTGGACACGAAGGTGTTCTTCAGGATGCTTTCCCGTCTGAAGTCTTCAATGTGGCGGTCGTGGTGGAGGAAAAAGTCGTTGTGCACAACCTAAAGGATGTGCCTACTGGCTTTGCCATGCTGCTGGGCGCTATCTACTGCCTTAACTTGGAGTACCCAAAAAAGATGAGGTACACCTTCGAGTTCTTGCAGAAAGCCATAATGGGCATTCAAGCCGAGAAATGCTCTGCAAGAGTGCATGGACTCAGAAACAAACTGTTGAGGTACCGCATGTAGAGAAAAAGAAGTCAACATGCTGTGTGAACATTGACTGATCAAGTTCAGGCGTTCAGTCCTCTTAACATAGGTTACGGGTCTTAACATAGATTACATACGTTATTTTGTACTCTCTCACAAGAACTCTGTACACAACCCCCCCTCTCTCTTTTTCTTTCTCTCTCTCTCTCTCTCTCTCTCTCTCTCTCTCTCTCTCTAATCCTTACCGCCCCCCACCCCTCGTGTTGGTGTCATATTGGAGAGGGTACCTTGAGTGGTAATAGAAGTTTGATTCCTGCTGTAGGCCTATAGTTTTTAAGTTCATTGGTTAGTTCCATAACCCAAAACCAGAAACATTAAAATACTGTTTCTGTTAGGAATGAAAAATTCTGGTTCAAAGCCCTGATTGTCACTGACAGTTCTTCTCAGTTGTGTGCAAGTTTCTAATAAACACATTTCTGGATATGCAAGCATTCAGTGTGTTCTTTCATGTATCATGTAGGTTGAAACAAATTTGTTGTTTAAATCATCTCAACTTGAAATGGAAAGTCTTAAATCAACCATAGTAAGTCATTTTAACTAAAAACATTAAGTTACAACAATGCTCAAATGTGTGTTTGTTCAACCAGCTAATGAAAGTATATTATGTTTGTGATGTTTAATATTATGTTGAATTAACTCTTCTCTTAAGTCAAAACGGCAAGTGTATTCTAGTTCTAT